>JASPKZ010003791.1:102500-207500 GCA_030220185.1 Diploptera punctata
TAAATAAATAAATAAATAAATCTAAAATAAAAATAAACCGAGGAAAGCAATCTCCAAAAATCAGCAATATCCTACCATTAGAAATGGAATTTACTTGAAATAATACTTTCGACTCTAGAAATCGCCATGTTTGGTTTGCCGCAATGTATACCTTGTAATTTAATTATCCCTTAAATTGGGAATGTATCCTATTAAATACATTCATTTATATAATATACCCGACGTGTGCTGCTATGCCTAAAGAATAAAATGTGTTTTTATGTTTAGTTAAATAAGTATAGAGAAAAATAAATATAGATTTATATCGCAATTATGTTTAGATACCCCGTGTTGTTTAACCAGCGTTGCCCAGGAATCTAGTTTTCCCGTTCTGCATTGACATCAATGAACTAAAGACAAAAATGGTTATTATCCGTAAAAGATAGACATATGCTGTAGCGAACTTTCTTATAGAATTTTGTGAGGTATTGAATTCTGTGTATACATAAATTTGGTGTATTTGTTATGGTTTAGGTAGAGTAAGCTATTTAAACGCCCAAAAAGCTACTTTTTTAGTTCACCGACGTATTTTTTTTTTTTAGCTCCTGCTGTGTAATACGTACGGTAATATATTATATACTTTAACTTTTCGAGAAAAAATCTCTAAATGATGGTAAAAATTCCATTCAAATCGGTCATGTAGTTATTTAATCCATAAAGGACACATTTTCTCACTCATTTTTATATATATAGATTTTTAATAAAGTAATGGAAGAATGACCCTCCATTGTACCTTTACCTTGTCGTGGTGGAGTGGCTTGCGTGCTTAAATGATCCCGAGAGCTATGCCGGAGGTAGCGTTGCTGCCGATAGGGTTACCCATGCCAGACTGGTCGAAGGTGATAAGCCAGACGAAAAAAGTACCTTGGTCGAAAGAGTGACGATCTTTCACCGTAAAGAAATGCGGACATGGGTTCAACTGGGGTAAAATGTGCCGACATTGTAAAGAAAAGAAAGCTAGCAAAAATGAAATGGGTACACGGGCCAAATGAGGTAAATTGAGAGCAATTAGACGGGAAACCACCATGTTACTGAAGAGTAAAAAGAGGGAATATTTGAGAGAGAAGATTAATGATCTCGAAATTAATGCAAAAAATAGGAACATTAGAGAATTATATATTGGAAATGGACAGCTAATGAAAAATGAGGGAAATTTTGAGGAAGTGGCTGAATTCAAATACATAGGAACAATAATCACAAATAGGAATGAGATGCACAAAGAAATTAAACATAGGCTCAATTCTGCAAATGCGTGCTATTATGCAATGCTGAGACTCTTGATGTCCCAACAGCTTTCAAACACGTTAAACTGAAAATATATAAAACTATTATTCTACCAGTTATATTATATGGGTGCGAAACATGGAGTCTTACTTTAAGGATGGAAAGGAGATTACAAGTATTTGAGAATAAAGTACTTAGGAAAATTTTTGGACCAAAGAGAGATGAACAGACTGGTGAGTGGAGAAGACTACTTAACAACGAACTACATGGTCTTTATAGGAAGCCAGATATAATAAGAACAGTTAAGTCTCGTAGACTGCGATGGGCAGGACATGTTGCACGTATGAGGAATGAAAGACTACCATGGAAGCTTCTTGTAGGAAAGCCAGAGGGAAAACGCCCAGTTGGTAGACCAAGAATGAGGTGGGAGAATAACATTAACTATGATTTGAGGGAAGTAGATTATACAGGGAATGATTGGAAAGCATTAGCTCAGGATAGGGATGTATGGAGAGCTTATTTCCGCGCGGCCATGAACCTACGGGTTCGATAGTGCCAGTGAGTAAGTAAGTAATGGAAGAATGAACTAATATAGTTAGCGTTACTGACTACTGTTCGTGAGGTTCCGGGTTCGATTACCGGTCAGACCATAGGGATTTTTCCTTAAAGGGAATTCCTGTGGTTGCCCATGGTCTGGAATTTAGGTTAAGTTTAGATAAAGAACTCTCTTGGCTCTTCATTATCAAGTATCGTCTATCATAGCATCGGGGTAATATAACTCCACCTTCCAGGTGCCCCAACTTAAGTAACGAATCACAATTCCGTCAATGCCAGGTGAGAAAGCTAGAAATGTCATTAAAGACAACCTGGTGGCATTAGAAAAAAAAATATTATTTAGATTCGTGTCAAATTAAACAGTATGCAAATAAGTAGGCCTAATAACTTACGGTTATGCATTATTTCTATTCGCTTCTTTTTGTAAGCCCATGTTTCCCTTAACAGACAATTAGGCGCTCACCCCCTACAGGGAAGAATTTGAACCATACTAATTTGTTTACGTATAGATGTCATTTCAGTGATCCGTGGACAGCGTTCCGCCTCATACTGACATCTAGGAAACCAAGGTGGTGCTAGGACGTGTAAATTCGGTAAATTTTGCTTAGAGACCTTTTCATTCAGGCTTAAGGATCTTTTACGAGCCTGAAAATCTTCAGACTCGGGACCCATGACTTAAATTCCCTCCCGGAGGACTTGCTTCTTGGATTTTTCCATCCTAAAAACAATCCATCGACCCCGGCCGGATTTGAACCCGCGACCCTCGGGACCAGAGGCAAGGAGCATATCACTAGTCCACCGCGGCTGTTTTAAATAAGCTGTATCAGAAATTGAGTTTCTACAATTTAAAAAGGAAATGTATATTCCGTAAACCAGTAACATGGGACCATAAATTCGACTTGCTGAGGAATTCACCTAGTTCACGCAGTTCTTGTGTCATGAACTTTTTATAACAACGTTTAGCACTATTTTAAAAATATGTTAACAAATTTCAAAGGAAAGTTTTAAAATTATTATTATTTACACTACTGTACATGTATAATAATGTTACATTATTTCTAGTAAAGCTACTTTTTAATTGTATTGCTTGGCTCTGTTCTGTTTATTGTTATAGTAAATTTCGAAGGAAAGTAGCTACTGTACACCTACATTTTTTATTTCTTCTCTTATAAAATCTTTATCGATCCTACTTAGGGTCTACTATACTTATCAAATTTTTTTTATTAGTCTATTTTATATTACACCATTGAGGCTATATTTTATTATAAATTGTGTATACTTTTTTGTTTTGTATTTTTACACTCCGTCTTCCTCAATTTTTCTTTATTATTCCATGTATCTTGTTCCTATGAAGCTTTTCGAAGTTTTTACTTCTTTTTGACTTCACAAGAATAAGATACTTGAGGGAGACAGAGTGTAAAAGCACAAAACAAAAAAGGTATATACGATTTATAATTAGGGTCTGCTAGACACCGAAAGTCCCCGAAAATCATCCAGCCATCATCATCATCATACTTCACCGGTGTGGAAAGCAACGGGAAGCTACCACACCTATAATTCCCTAGTAAAGCTGCAATGCACAGCATGAAAATGCTATGATTGCAGTGAAAGACCTGCACTCGGGCAGAATTACTATGGATGGATGGAGACACCGAAAATGACCATGACAAAAATGTAGTGTCTATTAACGCTTAAGCCGCCGTGGTTTCGGAACTAAGATCTGCATATAGCAGCATTAAGAAATAAAAAAAGTAAGGTCAAGTTCGTTAACCAACAAAAACGGACATGGAGGTTAACCGGAAGATACAATTTAAAATCGCTCTAGCGGCAGGAATTTTAATGCTTTTGCAAATAAACACATTTTTTTTTGCATTGACAAGAAAGAGAAAAGTATCCTAAAAATCAGGGAAACGTGAATATTAGGAATGGAACTTTACATGAAAGCTGGTATATTTTTCAGCATGGGAGCCTTAGTATGAAAAAGAGTTGAATTGTTCCAAAAAACGAGTTTCTATTTCGAACTTTACTTCTAAACGGCATTTTAGATGTAAAGCCGTTTTTCCACTCTATAGAAACTCCCATCTTACAATTTTGTGTTCTACTTTAAGATGTATTACGAATAAAACAATATATGGTTACACATAAATACATTATATAATGGAAATAGACACTTAATGACGAGTGAGGGAAATTATGAGGAAGCGGCTGAATACAAATACATAGGAAAACAATTACAAGTAGACTTGAGGTGTAGAAATAAAATTAAATATAATTTCAACAATGGAAACGCATCCTATAGTGCAGTACAGGGACTTTTGTGGTTCCAACTTCAGTCAAAAGACGTTAAAATAAAACATATATAACATAATTATTCTTTCAGTTATATTGTATTGATATGAAACATTGGACTCTTCTTTAAGTAAAACAACATTTTGTAAAACCACAGTAAGTAAACATATGACTTTGAAACTCGGGGACAGAGACAAAACAAGCAACAAATTATGGATAGAGCCTACAGCAGAAATTAATATGTAGAACAGATTACACAAAGTATAATGAAATATAATGGACGTCAGAAAAGAGAGACGATTACAATTATATTTATTTATTTAATTATTATTATATAAAACTTTCCACATTAGAGGATTGCCTCAAGGACAAAGTGATACAGACAATTAATTTTTGTAATTGATGAAATACATTTTGTAAATATATTTAAAAAAATTCAACTTGTAGGCCTAATTGAAGTATACATACTATAAAGCAATTTTGTAAATATGGTTTCTTAAAATTGAAATTGATCCTCTAATGGCAGCGATGGCAATTCTAGAAAGATACACCCTGTCCAAATCTAAGGAATTCCAAAATTTGGCTAAGAATCCTGGTATAGTACCTCTTGCTCCGATCATCAATCCTGGTGACAGTTATACTATCTAGTTGGTATTTATCTTTGTAATAGTCAATTGTTGGCTCATATATGGCTTTCTTTTCACAGTCAACTTCCTCAGGTTGGCCACTGTGAGTCTCAAAACGAATTGTGGGATCTAATATCATACCAATTTTAACCTGGTGGAGATAAGGCCACGTGGCCTTCTCTTCCAACAGGACAAACATATGGAATTTAAATATAAAAAATTACAATAATATAGACATCTCAAGAGGACAAATCCCTAAGAAGTTCTTGGAGTGGAAAATAGATAGGAAAATAAGAAGATCTAAAGAAGGTTCGATGGATGGTGTGAGAAGTAATATGAGTGTAGTGGGACGTACAGATGAGAATGTTCATGACCACTATATCTTGTTGGTGACGGAAAATCACTGAAACAAACTAGAAAAAAAAGAGTGGAATGTTCATATAAATAGAGCCAATAATATGAAATTAATTAGAATGTTTCAAGATTTATACCCAAGAGAGTCGTAAAAAAATGGAAGAAAGGACTGACCTCATATTTTTCTAATGAATCATCTCCGTGTGTTGATAAACAGAAATGAGCCTTAGTTAAAAGAAAAATTAGACAGTAATATTTTATTTAGAGTATTATTATTATTACTAGGCCCTATTATTATTAAAGCTAACAAGTTATTAGCAACAATAATGGATTACTAGAGAAGATCATCGCGGAAGTCCAGCTTAGAAAAAAAACAAGAAGCGTTAAAATTAAAATTAATAATATATATATTTCCGGTTTTTACAATGTTGAACATTTTCCGGCAACAATGATTTGTCTTTAGTTTCGCTTATTAATTGTATTCCATTCGTCTCTATTATAACACAGTTCTTCCTCTACTTCCCAGTCCTTCAAAGTTTCTCTAATCCTTGGATCCACGTGAGATTTGGTCGTCCTTTCCTTCTCGTTCCTGATGATGTCCATTTCATTATATTTTTGTAATCTTTCATCCTTCTTCGCTTAATATGCCCGTACCATTTTAATTGCTTTTCTTGGATAAGTTCTAAAACCAAGTTTTGCACATTCATGTTCTCTTTTGTAACATCATTTCTAATTTTCTCTCTCCTTAATATCCTAGCAGATCTTTTCCAATAGTCCATTTCTGCTACCATTAGTTTTCTTTTCATCTGATAATTTATAGTCAAAACCTCTGAACCATAAGTCCTAATACACATTGTCCCATTTAAACCTCCAACATTTTAATTAATCATAACTCTCAAAGTATGCGGAATTATGAAATGAGGTTGGTATTAAAAGAAAGAGAAATTCAAAGAATTTTTGTTTTCATTGTTGCAGTTAATTCTTCTGTCGCATGTTGGACAACAATGACATAAAACCACGTTCGCCAGACATCACTCCACTGGACTTTTTCGCCTAGGGGTATGTAAAAGACCGTGTGTTTGCGACTCCAGTATAAGATCTTCATGATTTACGAACCCGTATCCTTGACACAATTGCAACAGTACCAATGCACATGTCCCTCCATGGTATCTTTACCTTGTCGTGGTGGAGTGGCTTGCGTGCTTAAATGATCCTGAGAGCTATGCCGGCGGTAGCATTGCTGCCGATAGGGTTACCCATGCCGGACTGGTCGAAGGTGATAAGCCTAACGAAAAAAGTACCTTGGGCGAAAGAGTGACGATCTTTCACCGTAAAAATACAACCGTCAAGAAATGCGGACATGGGTTCATCTGGGGTAAAATTTTCCGGAGGTCAAATAGTCCCCCATTCGGTTCTCCGGGCGGGGACTACTTCAGGGAACCCATGCCAAAGGCTCAAACACAGGGACATGTTCCTAGGAACATGGAATGTTAGGACTTTATACAATAGTGGGGCACTAGAGATATTAACGCGGGAACTAGATAAATCGCCCTTGGATATAGTCGCTTTACAGGAAGTTAGGTGGCCAGGAGAAGGTAGTCAGGAATCAGGAACCTTTGCATTATTCTATGGGGGTGCAGAAAGACCTGCATTTGGAACGGGTTTTTTAGTCAGAAGGAGGATCCTATCCGCTATCCGAGATATTAAGTTTTGTTAATGATAGGATATCATACATAATTCTAAAGGGTAAACGACATGATTTTATAATTGTAAATGTACATGCCCCCACAGAAGATAAAGATGACAAGATCAAGGATGAGTTCTATGAAGAATTAGAATGCTTATTTGATAGCCTTTCACGATATCATATGAAAATTGTCTTAGGAGATTTTAATGCAAAAGTGGGGCGGGAAGATATATTCAAACCAACAATAGGCAAATTCAGTCTTCATGAAGATAGTAACGACAACGGGGTTAGATTAGTCACATTTGCCACATCAAAGAATCTGATTGTTAAGAGCACAACATTTCGCATAAGGATATTCATAAATACACCTGGACGTCCCCAGATGGAGAAACTCGGAACCAGATAGATCATGTATTAGTGGATAAACGCTGGCACAGTAGCATCATTGATGTTAGATCAGTTAGAGGGACAGACTGCAATTCGGATCATCATCTGGTCAGAGTGAAAATCAGACAACGGCTATCGCTTATGAGAGGAACGAATGCTAAAGATGATTCTGTAAAATATGAATTAAAAAACTTGAGAAATGATGAAATGCGGCAAGAATACCAAATCAAAATTGCTAATAGATTTGAAGTACTGGAATCTTCAGATGACAATGTGGCAAACGAAGAAGAACCTGATATAAATAAAGAATGGGAGGCTATAAGAGATACTATTAAATTTTCAGCATCAGAAAGCATTGGTTGTTTAAAAAAGAGGCAAAACAAGAAATGGTTTGATGAGGAATGTGCCGACATTGTAAAGAAAAGAAAGCTAGCAAAAATTAAATGGTTACACGAGCCAAATGAGGTAAATTTAGAGCAATTGGGTAGTATTAGACGGGAAACCACTAAGTTACTAAAGAGTAAAAAGAGGGAATATTTGAGAGAGAAGATTAATGTTCTTGAAATGAATGCAAAAAATAGGAACATTAGAGAATTATATCAGGGAATTAGTATAGAGAAGAAAGGGTTTCAGGCTAGAACAAACATAATTCGAAATGAAAATGGGGATATGATTGCAGATTCTAGGAGTATATTAAATAGATGGAAAAGTTACTTTAATCAGCTATTAAATGTACATACAGAACAGGACATTGAGGAGGATAAGTTACAGACAGCAGAAATGCTAGTCGCAGAGCCAAGGGCATTAGAGGTTGAAATGGCGATTGGAAAATTGAAGATGTATAAGCCATCAGGTTCAGATGAGATCCCAGCAGAACTCATAAAATCAGGAGGAGAAAAATTGATAGACAAAATACGCTGGTTGCTTAGTATGATTTGGGAAAAAGAAGACTCTTCCAGATGAATGGAAGGAATCAATTATCGTACCAATTTATAAGAAAGGAGATAAAAACTGATTGCAACAACTACCAGGGGCATCTCATTACTTTCAACTTCCTACAAAATTCTAACAAATATATTAGTAAGCAGACTTACTCCCTATATTGATGACATTCTAGGAGATCATCAATGTGCATTTTGAAGAAAACAGGTCTACAACAGATCAGATTTTTAGTATAAGACAGATTTTAGAAAAGAAATGGGAATATAATGGCACTGTACATCAACTATATGTAGACTTCAAAAAAGCATATGATTCAATTAAGAGGGGAGGACTAGAAGTTATATAGTATCCTGCTGGAGTTCGGAAATCCTAAAAAAGTAGGTTGACTTATACGGAATGTGTCTAAATGGCTCAAAATCGTAAGGGTTGCGTGTAGGGCAACAGTTTTCAGACACTTTTGAAAATCAGAATGGTTGTGACAGCCAAGGAAGATGCACTATCTCCTCTACTATTTAATTGTGTTATAGAGCATGCCATTAAATCTTTAGAGAATGAGGAAGGCTTACAAATGAATGGTATTAAATAAAGCTGTTAGTTTATGCTGATTGCTTGTCGTACTATTGGCCGATAGCGAGGAGGATACTAAAGGCCAAACACGCAACCCACTATTGAGTAACACTAAGAAATTAGGACTGGAAGTAAATATTCAATATAAAAAACAAATATCTGGTCACAGGTAGAAATTCAGTATATAATGGAAATGGACAGCTAATGACAAATGAGGGGAAATTTTGAGGAAGTGGATGAATTCAAATACCTAGGAACACTAATCACAAATAGGAATGCGACGAACAAAGAAATTAAAGATAGGCTCAATTCTGGAAATGCATGCTATTCTGCATTGCAGAAGAGCCTTTTGATGTTCCAACTCCTTTCAAAAAAAACGTTAAGCTGAAAATATATAAAACTATTATTCTACCAGTTAGTATTATATGGGTGCGCGAAACGTGGACTCTGACTTTACGGGAGGAAAGGAGATTACGAATATTTGAGAATAAAGTTCTTAGGAAAAATTTTGGACCAAAGAGAGATGAACAGACAGGTGAATGGAGAAAGACTACATAACAATGAACTACATGGTCTTTATAGGAAGCCAGATATACTAAGAACAGTTAAGTCTCGTCGTAGGACTGCGATGGGCCAGGGACATGTTGCACGTTAGGGGAAAGGAAAGACGTGCATGGAAGCTTCTTGTAGGGAATCCAGAGGGAAAACGCCCCAGTTGGTAGACCAAGAATGAGGTGGGAGAACAACATTAACTATGATTTGAGGGAAGTAGATTATACAGGGAATGATTGGAAAGCATTAGCTCAGGATAGGGATGTATGGAGAGCTTATGTCCGTGCGGCCATGAACCTACGGGTTCGATAGTGCCAGTGAGTAAGTAAGTAAGTAAGTACCAATGCACATGTTGGTCAGAACGTGGCACGAAATCGAATACAGTCTTGATATTGTTTGTGCTACTAATGGTACACATACAGATGTGTTTTAGTGTGTGGCAATGAAAATTCTTTGAGTTTTTGTTTCGTTTGATACCGGTCTCATTTCATAGTTCCGCATACTTCGTTAGTTATGATTAATTAAAATGTGGGAGATTTGAATGGGGCACCCTATACTTCTATTGTTTTAAAAAAATAACCTTGGTTTCTTTTTTGATATTTTTATCCCATAATATTCCGTTCAAGGCAGATATTACATAATACTTACTTACTTACTTACTTACTCACTGGCACTATCGAACCCGTAGGTTCATGGCCGCACGGACATAAGCTCTCCATACATCCCTTTCCTGAGCTAATGCTTTCCAATCATTCCCTGTATAATCTACTTCCCTCAAATCATAGTTAATGTTGTTCTCCCACCTCATTCTTGGTCTACCAACTGGGCGTTTTCCTTCTGGCTTTCCTACAAGAAGTTTCCATGCACGTCTTTCATTCCCCATACGCGCAACATGTCCTGCCCATCGCAGTCTACGGGACTTAACTGTTCTTATTATACATAATAATAATATTAATAATAATAATAATAATAATAAATTGTATCGAAAGCCTATGTTTTCCCTTTACAGAGATTTAGGCGCTCTCTCCCTAAGGGAAGAATTTTAATCATACTAACTAGTTTTCGTATAGATGTCATTTTGAGTGGTACGTGGTCAGCTTTCCGCCTCATACTGACATCTAGGAAACCAAGGTAATACAAGGACGGGGAAATTCGGTAAATTTTGCTTAGAGGCCTTTTCATTCAGGCTTAAGGACTTTTTACGAGCCTGAAAAACTTCAGACTCGGGACCCACGGCTTAAAGTCCCTCCCGGAGGACTTGCTCCTTGGATTCTTCCATCCTAAAAAATCCATCGACCCCGGCCGGATTTGAACCCGCGACCCTCGGGACCAGAGGCAAGGAGCATAACCACTAGTCCACCGCGGCCGACATAATAATAATAATAATAATAATAATAATATAATAATAATAATAATAATATCATAATTATCATTATTATTAGCATTATTTTTATCATTATTATTATCATTATTTTTATCATTATTATATCATTATTATTACCATTATTATTATTATCATCATTATTATTATTATTATTATTATTATCATTATCATTATTATCATTGTCATTATTATCATTATTATTATTATCATTATTATTATCATTAATATTATTATCATTATTATTATCATTATTGCCATTATTATGATCATTACAATTATTATCATTATTACCATTATCATTATTACCATTATTATTATCATTATTATTATTATTATTATTATTATTATTATTATTATTATCATCATTATTATCATTATTATTGCTTTGGGGAGTTCGAGATCAGTTTATAAATTATGGAAACTAATAAACGATTATAATTTACAGATATCAACAGAGAAAACAAAGTCAATGACATTTATTGGAACTCAGCATAAAAGGACAAAAATTGTAATTGGAGCAAACATAATTGATCAAGTAACTTGTTTCAATTATCTGGGATGCTTGATATCGTACCAGCAAAATTTGGACATGGAGAAGAAATTAGGGAAATTTCAACAGATATGTGGTTCAATAAGAAGATATTTGAGAAATAAGACCACAAGGGAAACAATTAAAATTTTACAAAACAGTAGCCGTTCCAACGTTAACATACGGGTCTGAGACTTGGGTTTTAACGATCTCTGATAAAAATAAAATTGAGACAATAGAAATGAGATTTCTCAGATCAGTTGCAGGTGTATCTCTAAGAGATCGAAGCAGAAGCCAAGATATCAGAGATGAATTACAAATATATAATATAAACGAGAGAATACACACAAATAAACGTAATTGGTTTGAACATATACAAGGACTGCCAAATAATCGTTTATGAAAACAGCTGCTTCATTACAGGCCTCTAGGCCGAAGAAATGTAGGAAGACCAAAACGTCGTTGGAAAGACGACCTGAACTTGCAGCATATAGTGCACCGGGGAGCGGAACGGGCCAGCAGGCCCATACCTTGAAGATGATGATGATCATTAATATTAATCATTATTATGATTATTATTATTATGATGATTATTATTATTATCATTATTATCATTATTATTATCATTATTATTATTTTCATTATTATTATAATCATTATTATTATTATCATAAGTTCCTCATTATATTATTATCAGTATTAATGCCGGCGGTAGCATTGCTGCCGATATGGGTTACCCATGCCGGACTGGTCGAAGGTGATAAGCCAGACGAAATAAGTACCTTTGGTCGAAAGAGTGACGATCTTTCCACCGTAAAAATACAAACCGTCAAGAAATGCGGACATGGGTTCTACTGGGGTAAAATTGTTCCGGAGGTCAAATAGTCCCCCCATTCGGTTCTCCGGGCGGGGACTACTTCAGGGAACCCATGCCAAAGGCTCAAAACACAGGGACATGTTCCTAGGAACATGGAATGTTAGGACTTTATACAATAGCGGGGCAACTAGAGATATTAACGCGGGAATTGGATAAATCGCCCTTGGATATAGTCGCTTTACAGGAAGTTAGGTGGCCAGGAGATGGTAGTCAGGAATCAGGAAGCTTTGCATTATTACTATGGTGGTGCAGAAAGACCTGCATTTGGAACGGGTTTTTTAGTCAGAAGGAGGATCCTATCCGCTATCCGAGATATTAAGTTTGTTAGTGATAGGATATCATACATAATTCTAAAGGGTAAACGACATGATTTTTATAATTGTAAATGTACATGCCCCCACAGAAGATAAAGATGACAAGATCAAGGATGAGTTCTATGACGAATTAGAAAATGCTTATTTGATAGCCTTTCACGATATCATATGAAATTGTCTTAGGAGATTTTAATGCAAAAGTGGGGCGGGAAGATATATTCAAACCAACAATAGGCAAATTCAGTCTTCATGAAGATAGTAACGACAACGGGTTAGATTAGTCACATTTGCCACATCAAAGAATCTCATTGTTAAGAGCACAACATTTCAGCATAAGGATATTCATAAATACACCTGGAACGTCCCCAGATGGAGAAACTCGGAACCAGATAGATCATGTATTAGTGGATAAAACGCTGGCACAGTAGCATCATTGATATTAGATCAGTTAGAGGGACAGACTGCAATTCAGATCATCATCTGGTCAGGGTGAAAATCAGACAACGGCTATCGCTTATGAGAGGAACAAACGCTAAAGATGATTCTGTAAAATATGAATTAAAAAACTTGAAAAAAGATGAAATGCGGCAAGAATACCAAATCAAAATTGCTAATAGATTTGAAGTACTGGAATCTTCAGATGACAATGTTGCAAACGAAGAAGAAACTGATATAAATAAAGAATGGGAGGCTATAAGAGATACTATTAAATTGTCAGCATCAGAAAGCATTGGTTGTTTAAAAAAGAGGCAAAACAAGAAATGGTTTGATGAGGAATGTGCCGACATCGTAAAGAAAAGAAAGCTAGCAAAAATGAAATGGTTACACGAGCCAAATGAGGTAAATTTAGAGCAATTGGGTAGTGTTAGACGGGAAACCACCAAGTTACTAAAGAGTAAGAAGAGGGAATATTTGAGAGAGAAGATTAATGATCTTGAAATGAATGCAAAAAATAGGAACATTAGAGAATTATATCAGGGAATTAGTATAGAGAAGAAAGGGTTTCAGGCTAGAACAAACATAATTCGGAATGAAAATGGGGGATATGATTGCAGATTCCAAGAGTATATTAAATAGATGGAAAAGTTATTTTAATCAGCTATTAAATGTACATACAGAACAGGACATTGAGGAGGATAAGTTACAGACAGCAGAAATGCTAGTCGCAGAGCCAAGTGCTTTAGAGGTTGAAATGGCAATTGAAAAATTGAAGATGTATAAAGCATCAGGTTCAGATGAGATCCCAGCAGAACTGATAAAATCAGGGGAGAGAAAAATTGATGGACAAGATACGCTCGTTGCTTACTATGATTTGGGAAAAAGAAGCTCTTCCAGATGAATGGAAGGAATCAATTATCGTACCAATTTATAAGAAAGGAGATAAAACTGATTGCAACAACTATAGGGGCATCTCATTACTTTCAACTTCGTACAAATTCTAACAAATATATTAGTAAGCAGACTTACTCCCTATATTGATGACATTCTAGGAGATCATCAATGTGCATTTAGAAGAAACAGGTCTACAACAGATCAGATTTTTAGTATAAGACAGATTTTAGAAAAGAAATGGGAATATAATGGTACTGTACATCAACTATATGTAGACTTCAAAAAAGCATATGATTCAATTAAGAGGGAGAAGTTATATAGTATCTTGCTGGAGTTCGGAATTCCTAAAAAGTTAGTTAGACTTATACGAATGTGTCTAAATGGCTCAACGAGTAGGGTGCGTGTAGGCAAACAGTTTTCAGACACTTTTGAAATCCAGAATGGGTTGAAGCAAGGAGATGCACTATCTCCTCTACTATTTAATTTTGTACTAGAGCATGCCATTAAATCTTTAGAGAATGAGGAAGGCTTACAACTGAATGGTATTAATAAGCTGTTAGTTTATGCTGATGATGTAGTACTACTGGCCGATAGCGAGGAGATACTAAAGGCCAACACGCACACACTATTGAGTAACACTAAGAAAATTAGGACTGGAAGTAAATATCAGTAAAACTAAATATATGGTCAACACGTAGAAATACATTATATAATGGAAATGGACAGCTAATGACAAATGAGGGAAATTTTGAGGAATTGGCTGAATTCAAATACCTAGGAACAATAATCACAAATAGGAATGAGATGCACAAAGAAATTAAACATAGGCTCAATTCTGGAAATGCATGCTATTATGCATTGCAGAGACTTTTGATGTCCCAACTCCTTTCAAAAAACGTTAAGCTGAAAATATATAAAACTATTATTCTACCAGTTATATTATATGGGTGCGAAACATGGACTCTTACTTTAAGGGAGGAAGAGGAGATTACGAGTATTTGAGAATAAAGTTCTTAGGAAAATTTTTGGACCAAAGAGAGATGAACAGATAGGTGAATGGAGAAGACTACATAACAATGAACTACATGGTCTTTATAGGAAGCCAGATATAATAAGAACAGTTAAGTCCCGTAGACTGCGATGGGCAGGACATGTTGCGCGTATGGGGAATGAAAGACGTGCATGGAAACTTCTTGTAGGAAAGCCAGAAGGAAAAACGCCCAGTTGGTAGACCAAGAATGAGGTGGGAGAACAACATTAACTATGATTTGAGGGAAGTAGATTATACAGGGAATGATTGGAAAGCATTAGCTCAGGATAGGGATGTATGGAGAGCTTATGTCCGTGCGGCCATGAACCTACGGGGTTCGATAGTGCCAGTGAGTAAGTAAGTAAGTAAGTATTATTATTATTATCATTATTATTATTATCACTATTATTATCACATTATTATCATTATCATTATTATTATTATCATTATTATTATCATTATCATTATTATAATTATTATCATTATTATTATCATTATCATTATTATAATTATTATCATTATTATTATCATCATTATTATTATCATCATTATTACCATCATTATTATTATCATCATTATTATTATCATTATTATTATCATTATCGTCATTATTATTATCATTATTGTCATTGTCATCATTACCATTATTATGATCATCATTTTCATTATAATTATCGCCATTATCACAATTATCATCACCATTATCATTATCATCATTGTCATTATTATTATTATTATTATTATTATTATTATTATAGTAATTATTATTATTATTATAGTAATTATTATTATTTTATAGTAATTATTATTATTATTATTATTATTATTATTATTATTATTATTATTATTATAGTAATTATTATTATTATTATTAAATTTTTTGCACTAGGTTAGAGCCTACGTGTTTTTAATGTTTCATTATTACAGACATTTCTCTTTATAATATGCTGACATTTCTTTTTCTATTGTCACGAATGATCGATCATCTAAGGGATGGAATTGATCAATAGAGGTTTCAGGATGGTGAGCTCCATAACTGATATCGTTACCCTAACACTTTCAAGAGTTATTAAGTCAAGGAGATAGAAATGAGAAAATCATATACTTCGAATGGAAAACAATAATGGTTTAAAACGTTATTGTTGGGAAACCCATGAGGCTTATGTTGCAATATACTATTCTAATGGATCCAAGGGATATGAAATGTGTTCAATTGGTATTAACCAGTGGAAGGTCTTACTGTATGTCGCCATTCATCCTGTGAATTTCCATAAACCATACAGGTATATATGCCTAGTTTTACGTTGTATTTGCTAGATTGTGAACTATATGATCTTAAAGGAAATAATTTATTATAAGAGTAGTTAAGGTTCGTACGCTGATATGGGTAGGACATGTGACACGAATGGGGAATGAAAAAGTGGGATGGAAACTTCTTGTAGAAAAATCTGGGAAAATTCCCACCAGGTAGGCAAAGAATGAGGGAGAGAATACTATTATATCAGATTTGAGGAAGTGAATTATACATTGAATGATTGGAAAATAGTATCTGGTATAGGGATGCATGGAGACCTTAAGCCAAGTTGGTTCTTTGAAATTCGTATTATATAGTACCAGCAAGATACATAATAATGGATAAAACACTAGAGACTAATAGCTCATGATAAGGTTCTATGTTCGCACTGCCATAAACCTGGTGTTCGATAGTGTCACTGAGTTGATAATGGTTAAAAGCACACCCCTGTTTGTGTGTTAAGCCTGTTCACCCCTGAGTGCTGAGAGTTATTAAGTAAGCACCATCACCTGGGCCGATGCCAGGTCCGCTCGGCAGGGGGGCCCGACACGGGGCACAATTGTCGCTCTCACCCGCCTCAACAAGAAGGACAAGAATTATGATTTCGTCCCATGCCATAATTCACATAGCGGCGGTCTAAAAACTGGTGCAGTCTCTCCTCGAGAATCCGGCAATAATTTACCCAAAAAATGCAACTAGTTAGTTATAAAACAACTGATCCTATTCGTAATTTTTAACAAGAGACTTTGCCAAGAATTCCAAAATGTTTTCTCTTATAGCCGAAGAATTATACAGATTTTTGATTGCATTTTTATATCTTATATAAAGAATGGCATTTTGTTGAACCTGCCAGTTTTAATTATTTTACATAAAACATAGCCATTATTTCTTTGTCAGAGACCAGATTTCTGAGGCGAGTGGGAGAAAAATCGTTTCTACAACGACTTTCTATTTCAAAAAATTCTCTCTGATTTAATCAGACAGTGTTATATTTTCGTCCGATTTAATCAGTGAAGTAGGTTATATTTTTTTATACAAAACACAACTTCTAACAACAGTTCATCCATTTCACTTATGAGTTCTTATTTTATCCAAAGTTCTTTTAAAAAAATTATAGAATTATTAATTTTTTTTATTTCTATTAGGATGATTGAAAATCAGGTACTACGTACAAGTTCATTAATTATGCTTTGGCCGGAATTTCGAAACGAATTTGTAAAACAATTTCAATCCTTTTAATTTATTTTAATTTCATATTACGTACGAAATAAATCAAGTATTTTAATAAAAAAATATTAATGTGGACGGAAAGTAATTGACATGTAGAAATCAGTATTATGGAGTAAAAACATCCTTTACAGAACAAAGAAATGCATCTTTAGGACTTTTTTTTGTTCAATGCCTCAGGTTGTCATTTCGACATTTCTGGGGTTCTCTCCTGGCATTGGCTTAATTGTAACCCACTTCTGAAGTTGGGGCGCCTAGAAGACGGAGTTACGTTCCTCCGATGATATGATGGGTGATAAATGATAATGAAGCGCCAGGAGAGATCTCAACCTAAACTTAACCTAAATTCCAGACCATGGGCAACCACAGGAATGATTCCCAGTGATTCTTTAGGACTATTGTAGATAGTATTATTATATATGGATCAGAGACATAGACAACTGAAAGCTGCCAAACTAACAAGTTATTAGCTACAGAGATGGATTACTGAAGAAGATCTTCGCGGAAGTCCAGATCAGAAAAAATTATAAACGTTGAAATTAGGAAAATTATGTAAAATTATGAGAATTGAAAGAAAATTATTAGACAATTGAAGGAAGACGGACTTCTCAAGAAGATGCCATCTGATAGAATCACTGAGATCTTGGAATGAAGAATAGATGGAAAATGAGGAAGGGAACACCTAGAGAGGGTTGGATGGATGGAGTGAGAAGAAATACTGAACTGAGTCGTACAGAATACGATGTTCAGGACCGCTACAATTGGAGGAGGCGACGAATTTCTTGTGGGTGACGGAAAACCTTTGTATTGTGGATAAATTCCGAAATAAAAAAAATAACTTGTACTTTACAAGAACCTTCTCAGTAACTAATGCAAATTGGCATCAGTACATGTGATCACGATGAACTTGATTTTATGGAATGTTCAGATTTTTAAGACTATGTCAACTTATATACAAATAAAAGTATACATATAGGGCCCTACATTCAAGTGATATGTCAATAAAAATAATAATTGCATAAACTAACAGTTATAGTCAACCAATTGTATTAATACATGTAACATTCAAATGTAACAAATTAAAGTTGTTTTAATCAGTGTTGCCAATTGACAATATTAAATACAAATTGTATCACAACTAACAAAATTCATTTTTATAAAGAATTTGTAAAACATTTCAACTGTTGCAATATGAATAATTTAATATATATCCAAGTAAATAATGTTCGATATATATATATAAAATGTCAGTGGAAAAGCGGAATATTTTCAATTTACATAAAAAAAATTCAAAAATGTAAAAATTGCCGTTGTATAATAGTTACCAACCTGAGGTGTGTGTGTGTATATATATATATGTACGTCATTCTTAGTAAGAAAAAGTAAGAAAAGTAGGGAAGAAGTTGAATAGAAATTCACAAAAATGTAACCTTAAATCGTGAAAGAACAAATGGCTGCTCCTGACGTTAGGTCAAAATCATGGGAAAACAGAATTGCCAACCCAAAATATGTTATACCGACGAATAAACTAACGTATCCCAATTCGCAATATCATTGTCCAAATGTATAAAATCGTATGGGCATTACTGTTCTTTTCTTAACAATTTTTAGGCTAGATTTATGTGAAATTCGAATTAATTTTCCTCTATTCCTTTCTTTTTTTTTCTCTCACCAACAACTATCTATGTTTGTTATGTAGGTAGGAAATAACACTATGAGGTTTATTTTAATTTATGTTGAGTTGTTTTTGACTCGCCTCATACTTCTTAACTCCCTCGCAGACTCGAGTTTCGTCACTTCACCTCATACTTCTTAACTCCTTCTTAGACTCGAGTTTCGTCACAAATGCAGTGACGAAACTCGAGCCTGTGAGGGAGTTAAGAAGTATGAGGTGAGTCAAAAACAACTCAACATAAATTAAAAATCTATGTATGTGTTATATAGGCCTACATATACCTCAGGTCCGTAACTAAATTCTACTGCGGTAATTTGTGCTTTTTTTGTCGTTGTACCGAAACGTAAATAAATATAACGTGTTATATCAGGTATTTACCTCTACGCACTTCACGAAAATAAGAAACCCAATCAGTCCAGATGAATGCAAATTTCCATATATTTCATTACTCTAGTAGAACGAGTAACTTTCAAGACAATCCCATAAAGGAAGACACATTGACACACTCCGAAACACATCTTTCCATCTCAACCACATCGCATGTTATGAAAAAAGTAGTGACGTAATTTGACATAATATGATAAAATGTTGATTTACAGGTACTACATAGTAAGCAATTCTACCGTTAGACGTCGGGGAAAAAATGTATGTTGGCACCACAAACTTACGTACGTCATCTAAACGAAAGCATTCAAGGTATTTAACAGCTAGTAATCCATTCTAGCAAGCAGTTAGCTGCATTTCCCTGACTATTTAACTCGTGCCCCAAATGGGAGTCATTGACCAATCACATTTCATTGAATTTTGATTTACAACCAATCACAGTTGTTTTTCACCTCGATTTTATCAGTTTAATTTTTATCATATTAAAATCAAGCTCGTCCTTTTTAACATTCTGAATAGGTCAGAGCATTATTTTGCAGTGACCGACTCTCTAAGAAATACGGCTACCAGATTGTGTATATAGTGCACGAATGTAAACAGATACTGCTTGCAGGATATAATAGAAAAATATTCGTAGTAATTGATTATACCACAATAAAGAGAAACCACTGTTTGCACTTTCTTAAGCGTATTATTTCCCATGAATTTACGTTCCAGAAAAATATAATTTACATCATAGGACATCAGAGATTAATTAATAACATATGATGTTAGTTATAAACAGTTTGATGTGTTTTTTCCTCCACTGGGGTGCATTCTTACAATATTGCGATCCTATGGCAATAAATAAGGAATTTGAGCTCTTTTTGTTATAGCGGCCAAAACAACTAGCAAAATAATTAATTCTATTTCCACCCTATTCGTTATACAGTCTAGATAATAAATAAAATTTCATCTTCCAAAATTTGGTATTGAAGAAGTAATTCTTTTCTCATGTTGTGGCGATGTTTTGAAGCAGCTAACTCTCTTCATGCTCGATGTTGTAGTAACATTTTGAAGGATTGGTGTAAAAAAAATAATTACTGGTTCAGGTTGGGTTTATTTTTCGGTAGAGCTGGATTCTATTCTTAGGGTCGGAAGTTGGTACACTGATTAGGAAAACACTTTACAATCATAAAAAGAGTGTTTCTTGTAGAAATAATTTCACTTTTATTCACTTTGTAGGTTCCCAGCATATTAAGTAAATGTAGGTGGTATTATTCTTCACCGTCAATTAAAATAAAATTATTTATTTTCTTGAATCAACTATTCTTCTTGTATTAAATATCACATTTTATCAGGAGAACTCTTATTGCTTCTATGTTTGTTGAAAGTTGTATGCAGAATGACTAGGTAATTCTTTTATAATTTTAAAGAACATTATTACATCACAAGATGTTATATTTTAAATTCTATTGGTTAATACCAAGTTTATATGTGATTTGTTAAATCACAAAGTTAATTGTTTTAACATCCAATCAGAGTTTAGTTTACTTTCGTTTAAAAATATGAAGTTAAGCAAGTGTTCTTATTACAGTTATAACAGAAAGCTTTATAATTCTGACAACAATGACTTAAAACAATTTTAAAAGCATTCTTTAGAAAGACTGTTATGTAATACAATTTCTTTAATTGTTACTGAGATATTTTTATTCAACAATGAATTATTTAGATGTTTTTCTTTTTTTAAGTTATATTTAAATATTAATAGAGTTTTAAAGTATAAAATTATTAACTTTAACTTCCATACTTATTATGATATTAAAATCCTGCTATAGTATTCAAGCAATAGCATGATCTGGTTGCAGTGATGAACAAATGAAGCATAACAAACGTTTCTCATTTGTTTTTAAACATTGCCGTTTACATTAATTATATACACATTTTAAAATAACTATATTTAAATAATGATTTGTGAGTAAACGGTTTAATTTTATTCGTAAAATAATCCTAACAAATGACAAATGCCACTATTTCCAAATTCTCTAGATAAATTGACTCCTCACTTCGTGAGTCTTGAATTTATCGATAATTTGGAAATCACTCATGGCATTACTTACGATAAAATTTTGATAAGCAATTCTACCGTTAGGCGTCTGAGAAAAAAAAGTATGTTGGTACCACAAACTTACGTACGTCATCTAAACGAAAGCAGTCACGATATTTAGCAGCCAGTGGTCCATTCTAGCAAGCAGTTGGCTGCATTTCCCTGACAATACCTGAATAAATCAGTATCACGAGAAATGCTGAAGATGAAGCATGCCCTTTGAAAGGCCTAGATTTTAATAGTGTGGCGATATTATACAATAAAGGTTGATTATTTTAATAGTGTGACGACGTTATACAACACAAGCTAATATAGTTGATTACGATTGTTTTAACAGGTACCAATTTTAAAATGTTAATAACTGAATAATTAATTTTTATTTAGGTTTATAAAGAATTACTTACTGATGATATAAACTTGTTATTATTACCCATCCAAGTGTTTTGTGCAGGCGGAAAATATGTTAACTAACAAACTGTCTTTCTCTTTCTATTCCTTACTATGTTGCCACTTCCTGTCCTTTGTATTATGTTGTTTGATTGGCAGGTAGGGAGCTGACAAATACTATGTATTTTAATGATCCGTCGTTCTGCGCGGTCAGTGACAGAATGACTAACTTGACAACGCTGTTAGTTTTGGGGCTACGTCTAGGAATGAGCTGTCCCTTCTTTGCTCTTCTTATTACATGTTGCCACTTGTGATTTATTGTGAGGCTGGCAACAGAGTGACGACAAATACTGTGATTTTAAATGATCCGACCGCTAGAGCGTTCCGTGCTTAAATGACTAATTTGACAACCATGTTAAGAACTTTCACACGTGTTTAGAGATTCTCCCCCACATTTTAAGTTGGAAAATTTCAATACGTGATCGGATGTACGGTTTTCTCCTACATCCCTTCCACAGATTCAGTAGATTGGCGACACTAGCGCTAAAACTCTTCCCCTCCGCCCGTGAACAGTTAACTTGGATGTGTAATACTTCATGGGGAATTGAACTAGCGTAGCTCTCTATCAAGGCATCATGCCTCAAACCGCTCGGCTACGGCGAGGGACAGCTTGATATAGAGCAGCGGTTCCCAACCTTTCTCGACTCGCGAACCTCTTCCACAAAGATCTGAATTGGGCGATCCACTGACTTTATATATATATATATATATATATATATATATATATATATATATATACACACACACACACAGTAGACATGCATAAAATTTAATTCCAAGGAAAATGTTTAGTAACCTTAAATTAACTTTACCCTTAACGTTTAAAACCCAAAGTTATTCTAGTTACGGCTTAAACGTTACACAACATGTAGGCCTAGTTGTGGCTAAATAAAATGCATTCCTAACGTTGTTACATAACTGTAGATCAGGCATTCGCTGTAAATATTAATTTATTGTGGAAATAATGTGATAAATTCCCGATGTTACACATATGCAACAAGGGGCATTATAGGGTTAATTTTTAATTTAAAATGATAATAATAATAATAATAATTGTTATTATTACAATTATTACAATATTGCAGAAATGAAGGAAACAGTAGACTTAACCTCGAAACCCGCCATTACGGAAAAGTTTTGGCGAACCACTTGAAGTATTTGGCAAACCCGCTATGGGTTCGCGAACCACAGATTGGGAAACGATGTTATAGAGGAACGTATAACTTTGAATAACAGAGTAAGATAATGCATTTTTTACGATCTATTAGATGGAGCCAATATTGTTCGCGGAATTATGAATTTACGAATATTGAATATATATTTGATACACGTATTATAGGGAATAAAATACGTGCATTTAAGCTTCTTGTAAGAAAAACCAGAGGGAAAACGCCCACTTGGTAGACCAAGAATGAGGTGAGAGAATAACATTAACTATGATTTGAAGGAAGTAGATTATACAGTGTATGATTGGATAACATTAGCTGAGGATAGGGATGCATGGACAACTTATGTCCGCGCGGCCATGAACCTATAGGTTCGATAGTGCCAGTGAGTTAATTACACATATAATTACGAATCTTTATCACAAGTGTTAAATTTTAATTATCTGGGTTATGAATTGTCTTCTGGATATAGAACAAGAAATGATATAGACAATAAATTATCAAAATTTCAAATGATATGTGATACCATTCCTAGAACACTAAAACATAAAACAAGGAAGGATGCAAAGATTGAAGTTCTACAAAACAATGGCGGTACCGGTACTTTTATACGGTAGTGAGTCCTGGATAACAAATAAGATGAGTTCGAGTAGAATACAAAGTGCAGAAGTTACTTTTCTAAGAAGGACCAAAGGATGCACAAAATTGGACCACATAAGAATTGAAGAAATAAAAAGTGAATTAGAAATATATTCAATAAATTATATAATTCAACAACACCGCGTCTGTTGGGAAGAGCATGTTCAGAGAATGGAAGAAACAAGATTGCCCAAGATAGCATATCATTATAAACCAAAAGGATTAAGAGATGTAGGAAGACCTAGGAAGAGATGTAAGGAATCATTATAAATTCGGAACAGGCGAATCGCCTAAACCTTGAAGTGAAGAAGTTGATGATTATTATTACGAATACACCTTTCTTTCCCCCTCTCTTCTCTCCCTCTATATATCTATTTCTGTCCCTCTCTTTCTCTCTAGTCTTAATATATCTCTTGTAGGTTGCTCTGCGTCCACTACTATAATTGTTCCAACTTCTTGATTTATTATTTTAAATCACTTACTACGAAGTCCCAAATATATTTCCGAGTCTTATCTTGTTCATTTTTCTTCCGGTTGCGAGTAACATACCTGATATCAATCAATCAATCAATCAATGTTCCCATCATTCCTGCATATACATAGGGTTGTCAGAAAACTTCTCCATCTGCCTCTATTCTTGGCCAGCTCCTTTAGCTTCTGCGAGAACAGTTCGTTTCCATGTTATCTTGGGTCTGCCAATTCCCCTGCTAACCTCTGGGTTCCAATCCAATGTCATTCTGGCGTTGTCATCTGGAAGTGCATGTCCCAGCCATCCCCACTCTCTATGCCGAATTTCAAGTTCAAGTTCAACTGAGTTTTGTTTGGTTGTTAACCGTAAGTTTTCATTATATATCTGGGCCGACCACAATATTTTAATATGATATTTTTAAACCTGATGTGCCTTTCTATTTTCATACATCCTGCTAATACGAATAGATCTATTATGGACATACATGTTGTTGTAAAATGTTAAAAGTACGAGAAAAAAAAAATATTAGAAATGAAGTTGTGTGTCTTACTAACGAAGTATTTTTTATAATGATTAAATTAATTTTAAAACTATATAATTTACTTGGAGTGTTTTTGTCTTGTTTTGGCGGGGTGCTTATTAATTTGGAAGGACGTGGATTGATCAGTACAAGTGGCGACGGCTACAAGCCATATATTTCCAGGTTTAGTTTTGTGACATGTCTTGACCCCAGCACGTACCTCCATGTTCACATGTTTCCCCTCCTCCCTCTGCAACATCCCTGCATTTTTCATTCTCACAGCTTATATACTAACACCTAGCTTAAGACACCTGCAATTCCATTTTATTTCCAAATATTTTACAATTCGCCACATTTTGTCTCTCAGATTTCCCTTTCGTTTACAGCAATATGACTTTTTGCTTCTAATCTGTTCTGCCATTACAGAAATAATAATGCTAATTGCTGCTATCGGAACCGTAGGTTTATGGCCAAACGGATGTAAGCTCCCCATACATCCCTATCCTGAGGCAATGTTTCACAATTATCCCACGAATCATGGTTAGAATATCAATAAATTATGTTAGTTGACTCTTATATTCTCAAAGTCTCAACTTCAAGAACTAAAATTATGGCTTTTCAGGGCAAAGTGCCAGTCAGAGCAAAAATGGTAATCAGTAATGAAATTATAGAATAGATAGCACACTTAACTATCTTGGTTCAGATACAACATATAGCTACAAATGGGATATGCACAATAAATTAAACCGATATCAAATGATGTGTGGCATCATAGGAAGAAACCTCTGAAAGACTCGAAGAGAAACTCAGCTCAGGTTTTATAAAATTATGGCTGTTCCTGTTCTTTTATATGGGTCTGAATCTTGGGTACTTACAAAAAAAAAATATCTCGCACATTCAAGCCACTGAAATGAAATCTTAAGATCCGTAAAAGGATGTACACGCATGGATAGATTACACAACGAATCAATGAGAAATGAATTGGAGATAATTTCAATAGTCGATAAATTAGAAGAGCACAAATACCAATGGAAAGAACATTTAGACAGAATGGAAAAAAACAAGATTATCCAAAAAGATCAACACCTACAAACCACATGGAAAAATATCTTTGGGACGGCCTAGGAAACGATGGACTTGAGACCGGAACAGGTCGCATTGACCTAATCTCTAATGTTAAAAGATTAACTAATTCTTCTCATAAGAAGAAAAGTAAAAAAAAAAGTTCAAGATATTTAAGGATCTTAATGAAATCATCTTTTTCTTACAAGGATCAAATCTTATTGGCTCGTTGCTCCTCCAAGTATCATTGCTGTGTCCATCTCTTACGTAAGAGTCATCGATCTCTTTTTCCTCTTCACGGTTGATTGTTCAAACTTGTCCAAGGCAATCTGTTGGTATCCATTCTGCAGACATGTTCATACCATTTTCTCCTATACTCTTATATTCTATCTGTCAAACTGAACATTTGTAGTTCTTTTTGGATCATCTCTAAAATGAAATCCTTAAGATAACCACGGTTGTGGCATCGGGGTGGCGTAGCTGTCTCGTACGCAGCGTACTGTGCTACCCAGTTTCCTGGGGGGACTTTTTGGTTTTTTTAAGACTAAAACGGTCCCAAAATCATCATAATCATATTCTCCATGTTTAGTATGAATACTGGAGATATATATACATATATATATATATATAATATATAGATGTTATAACTATATTTTTGACATTTGGCAATGAAGGCAAATATAATATGAAAAGAAAAATGAATGCTTGAATCGGGATTTGAACCCGAGTCTCTAAACCCTGTACATTTAGCGCGCTAACCGAGCTACTCAAGTATTTCAACACAAACATACATTTTTCTTATATATGTAGTATTCTCAATTCACACACGAGGTAGCGGGAAGTCGTTCCAACTGGCATCTAGTGGCCACCATGGCAGGTAAGCAAATTTTTAAAGATGATATTTATTTTATAGCAGTAACGCTTGTATATTTAGATGTTATAACTATATTTTTGACATTTGACAATGAAGGCAAAGAACTTCCCACTACCTCTTGTGTGAAATGAGAATACTACATATGTAAGAAAAATGTATGTTTGTGTTCGAATACTTGAATAGCTCAGTTGGTTAGAGCGCTATACGTACCGAGTTTAGAGACTCGGGTTCAAATCCCGACTCAAGCATTCATTTTTCTTTTCATATAATATATATGTATGTGTGTGCATGCATGCGTACGTGCGAATGCTATGTTTTGTCTTAATGTTGTGTTATCTCGGAGGAAGGCCTTGCTTTGAGATGATTACTCATTCAAGGAGGTCCTCCATGTCATTGAGAGGTTAAAAATGTAGCCTTTGTGTCTGATACACAGTTTAAAATCCCTCCCCCGATAGGTCATGCCACTGTAAGGCCCGGGTGGCGTGTGACATCTAAAAAATACCTATAAGATGAGAGGTTAAACTGAAGAGGAAATCATGGGTAATGTTATTCCACCCCATTCTTGACTACCTACTGGGCGCTCTCTTTCTCAATATCTTACGATGAGTTTGTGTCCTCTTTAATTTGCCAATTCATCTACGATACTTACTGTTCTCATTACATTTGGTTTCTCATAAAGATCATGTAGCTCACGGTTATGTAGTAGGGTGGGCCGAAAAAACTATTTTTTTATTTCGAAGTTATAATAGCGCGAAAAAGTTGCGATATATATATATATATATATATATATATATATATATATATATATATGGTATAATAAGAAAAATAAATGCCTGGACGGGATTCGAAACCGGATCTCTGAGTCTGTACCTCAGCGTGATATCCATTACACTACCAGGCGAATCCAATTCAAACACTTATTTTTCTTATATATGTATTATACTCTCCATTATTACTAGATGTCGCGAGAACACTGTCTTCACTGCCATCTAGTAGCTGACTATATCAAGTAAGCAAATTAAAGAGAATATGTATTTTACTTTATAGCAGTGACGCTTTATCGATGTTATAATTAAATATTTAATTATAACATCGATAAAGCGTCACTGCTATAAAGTAAAATACATATTCTCTTTAATTTGCTTACTTGATATAGTCAGCTACTAGATGGCAGTGAAGACAGTGTTCTCGCGACATCTAGTAATAATGGAGAGTATAATACATATATAAGAAAAATAAGTGTTTGAATTGGATTCGCCTGGTAGTGTAATGGATATCACGCTGAGGTACAGACTCAGAGATCCGGGTTCGAATCTCGTCCAGGCATTTATTTTTCTTATTATACCATATTAAGCTTGCATTGCTCAATGTTAAATATTTAATTATAACATCGATAAAGCGTCACTGCTATAAAGTAAAATACATATTCTCTTTAATTTGCTTACTTGATATAGTCAGCTACTAGATGGCAGTGAAGACAGTGTTCTCGCGACATCTAGTAATAATGGAGAGTATAATACATATATAAGAAAAATAAGTGTTTGAATTGGATTCGCCTGGTAGTGTAATGGATATCACGCTGAGGTACAGACTCAGAGATCCGGGTTCGAATCTCGTCCAGGCATTTATTTTCTTATTATACCATATTAAGCTTGCATTGCTCAATGTTAAATATTTAATTATAACATCGATAAAGCGTCACTGCTATAAAGTAAAATACATATTCTCTTTAATTTGCTTACTTGATATAGTCAGCTACTAGATGGCAGTGAAGACAGTGTTCTCGCGACATCTAGTAATAATGGAGAGTATAATACATATATAAGAAAAATAAGTGTTTGAATTGGATTCGCCTGGTAGTGTAATGGATATCACGCTGAGGTACAGACTCAGAGATCCGGGTTCGAATCTCGTCCAGGCATTTATTTTTCTTATTATACCATATTAAGCTTGCATTGCTCAATGTTAAATATTTAATTATAACATCGATAAAGCGTCACTGCTATAAAGTAAAATACATATTCTCTTTAATTTGCTTACTTGATATAGTCAGCTACTAGATGGCAGTGAAGACAGTGTTCTCGCGACATCTAGTAATAATGGAGAGTATAATACATATATAAGAAAAATAAGTGTTTGAATTGGATTCGCCTGGTAGTGTAATGGATATCACGCTGAGGTACAGACTCAGAGATCCGGGTTCGAATCCCGTCCAGGCATTTATTTTTCTTATTATACCATATTAAGCTTGCATTGCTCAATGTTAAAGATTTAATTATAACATCGATAAAGCGTCACTGCTATAAAGTAAAATACATATTCTCTTTAATTTGCTTACTTGATATAGTCAGCTACTAGATGGCAGTGAAGACAGTGTTCTCGCGACATCTAGTAATAATGGAGAGTATAATACATATATAAGAAAAATAAGTGTTTGAATTGGATTCGCCTGGTAGTGTAATGGATATCACGCTGAGGTACAGACTCAGAGATCCGGGTTCGAATCTCGTCCAGGCATTTATTTTTCTTATTATACCATATTAAGCTTGCATTGCTCAATGTTAAATATTTAATTATAACATCGATAAAGCGTCACTGCTATAAAGTAAAATACATATTCTCTTTAATTTGCTTACTTGATATAGTCAGCTACTAGATGGCAGTGAAGACAGTGTTCTCGCGACATCTAGTAATAATGGAGAGTATAATACATATATAAGAAAAATAAGTGTTTGAATTGGATTCGCCTGGTAGTGTAATGGATATCACGCTGAGGTACAGACTCAGAGATCCGGGTTCGAATCCCGTCCAGGCATTTATTTTTCTTATTATACCATATTAAGCTTGCATTGCTCAATGTTAAAGATTTAATTATAACATCGATAAAGCGTCACTGCTATAAAGTAAAATACATATTCTCTTTAATTTGCTTACTTGATATAGTCAGCTACTAGATGGCAGTGAAGACAGTGTTCTCGCGACATCTAGTAATAATGGAGAGTATAATACATATATAAGAAAAATAAGTGTTTGAATTGGATTCGCCTGGTAGTGTAATGGATATCACGCTGAGGTACAGACTCAAGATCCGGGTTCGAATCTCGTCCAGGCATTTATTTTTCTTATTATACCATATTAAGCTTGCATTGCTCAATGTTAAAGATTTAATTATAACATCGATAAAGCGTCACTGCTATGAAGTAAAATACATATTCTCTTTAATTTGCTTACTTGATATAGTCAGCTACTAGATGGCAGTGAAGACAGTGTTCTCGCGACATCTAGTAATAATGGAGAGTATAATACATATATAAGAAAAATAAGTGTTTGAATTGGATTCGCCTGGTAGTGTAATGGATATCACGCTGAGGTACAGACTCAGAGATCCGGGTTCGAATCCCGTCCAGGCATTTATTTTTCTTATTATACCATATTAAGCTTGCATTGCTCAATGTTAAAGATTTAATTATAACATCGATAAAGCGTCACTGCTATGAAGTAAAATACATATTCTCTTTAATTTGCTTACTTGATATAGTCAGCTACTAGATGGCAGTGAAGACAGTGTTCTCGCGACATCTAGTAATAATGGAGAGTATAATACATATATAAGAAAAATAAGTGTTTGAATTGGATTCACCTGGTAGTGTAATGGATATCACGCTGAGGTACAGACTCAGAGATCCGGGTTCGAATCCCGTCCAGGCATTTATTTTTCTTATTATACCATATTAAGCTTGCATTGCTCAATGTTAAAGATTTAATTATAACATATATATATATATATATATAATCAAAATCGGTTGACATCTTCCGGTCGCGAAAAGGCTCTAAAGTCTGACAAAACTTAATTTTTGAGATTATTTCTGTAATTTTTAATTAGATGTTTTCGTAATGTAATAGTTCGTAACGTCTTCAAATAGAACCTAAAACATTGTTTTAATTTTGTGTAGACCAGTTGATATCTTCCGGTCGCGCATAAGCTCCAAAATTTGCCAGAACAATGAAGTTATATTTTTACGCATTTTTGGTATTTGATAAATAACTTCCAGAGTATTGATTGTCAGATCCCACAGATAGACATAAACGTGCTTAGCAAAGATAAGCAATACCTACTTGATATAAAAGAAGAAATAATTGCAAAAATGAAGTTTTTATCATATTTTGCCAAACTTCAGAGCCTTTGCGCGACCGGAAGATGTCAACCGATTTTGATAATTTTTTTCTTTTTTAGCGATAAAATTCGCAACTTTTCCGCGCTATTACAACTTCGAAATAAAAAAATGTGTTTTTTCGGCCCATCCTATTATGTAGTCTTCTCCTCTCACCTATCTGTTCCTCTCTCTTTGGACCAACCATTTTTGTAAGAACTCTATTCTCAAATACTCGTAAACACATTTTGTTTTTAAATACCGGTATAATGTTTTTATTTACGATTCGCAATTTATTTTTATTCTACATATAAAATAAAATCCACGTAGAGTTTGTATCATGTTTCTACAATATCAAATTCACTGTCTATAATGCTGTATAGTTTAACATTGAATATTCTTATTAATTGATATCTAACTGTATCCTTTCTTGTTTTACCAAAAAATTAACTCACTGGCACTATCGAACCAGTAGATTCATGCCAGCGCGGACATAAGCTTCCCAAACATCCCTATTCTGAGCTAATGTTTTCTAATCATCCCCTGTATAATATATTGCCCTCAAATCATGTTTAATGTTATTCTCCCACGTCATTCTATATCTACCAACTGGGCGTTTTCCTATAAGAAGCTTCTATGTCTCTCTTTCAATCCCCAATCGTGCTACATTGTTTTCCTAACAGCTGTATGAAATTGCATATTTTATTTTTACTGACTGAAATATAATTTCAAGAATTTACAATGTTTTTACGAATTCGTTTAGAAATTCCTCTGAAGTCGTCCTTGAAACCTCAATTTCAATCTTAACGTAAATATAGCGGCATAGCATTTGTAGCTCTTATCTAATATATAAAAATGAATGTTTGTTTGTTTGTTTGATTCGTTCGTACTTTATGCGTGGCCATACCGTTGATCCGATTGTGATGGGGCTTTTTGCAAAATGTTCAGGAGATTTCCGGGATGAACATAGACTATAAGAGAGTTGTGATACTCAACTCCTACACACTTAAAAATAGCCCTTTGTAGTGGAAAACGTGAAAAAATAGCGCTTTAGACGCTTAAATCGCTTACGCTGCCTAAACCATAACAAATACACAAAATTAATGTACACAGAATTGAATATCTCAAAAAGATATTCAAAAAAGTCCGCAATGCCATAACGTTTATCTATTGCAGATAAGTTACAATAAAATTTTTTGTCTTTCATTGATGCCAAGAAGATAGAGACAAGTACGTGGATTCCTGTGCAAGCATAGCAGCACATGGCGGGTAATTCTTTTACGGATAACTCACAATAACGAATTTTGTCTTTTAGCTCATTTATGCCAAGACGATGGAGATAAGTAGATTCCGGGCAACACCGGGTAATCAGCACGGGAAATCGTAAAATAATTAAGATATACATTTACAATTATTTTTCATTTTACTTATTCAACTAATCATAAGAAGTACATTAATTTTTGTTTTTCGGCTCATTTATGCTGAAGATCGAGATGAGTTGATTTCCCGAACAACACCGGGTAATCAGCACGGGGTATCTAAAAATATAAATGTATAATTATTTCTCCTTTTACTTATTCAACTAAACATAAATGCACATTAATTTTCATTTATTTAGGCGTAGCAGCGCACGCCGGGTATTAGGTAGTCATAAATAAAATGAAGTATAATTTATTCTGCATCTAACCGCTGTACCCTGTAAAATGAAGATTGTGAATAGCGATATGCGTAACATTTATTAAAACAGAAATTGAGATATAAAAATGAGATTCGTAAGCTCAGAGTCGTGCTATAGAGAGAAGTGAGCGTAGAATTTTCAATTTATCAGTGGGAACTAAGCTACTACATTAGTTGATATTAGCGAAATATAAAAGTTGGTTTGACACGACTCTAAGATAATGGCCGTCAATTACACGACGTGTGGACCAGGCAGTACGTGATACTGACAACTAGCTACTGGCCACACACTTACCTGCAAAACTGATACAAGCATTTTATATATTTCCTCCGCGCTAGTGCTATCTAACTCGCTGGCGCTATCGAACCCGTAGTTCCATAGCCGCATGGTCATAAGCTTTCCACACTTACCTATCCTGAACTAATGTTCTCCAATCATCCTCTGTATAATCTACTTCTCTCAAATCATGGTCTATGTTATTCTCCCATCTCATTCTTAGTCTACCAACTGAGGGGTTTTCCCTGGTTTCCTACAAGAAGTTTCGTGCCGTAGCCGAGTGGTTAAGGCAAGATGCCTTGGCGCAGAGCTACGTGACTTCCGCTGGTTCGAGTCTCCACGGGGGAAGAAATATTCTCATGGAATTTTGGTCATTATGAGACCCGTGCTCACCCAGCATTGTGAGGAATTTGGGTAGCTAAAATAAGTAGCGACTCTAGGATGAGAAACCCAGATATAATGTTTTATTCCTTTCATATCTATTTGCCTTCATTGCCAAATATCAAAAATATAGTTATAACATCTAAATATACAAGCATTACTGCTATAAAGGAAATATTCTCTTTAAAAATTTGCTTACCCGTTATGGTGACCATTAGATGTCAGTTGGAACGACGACTTCCCGCTACCTCTTGTGTGAATTGAGAATACTACGTATATAAGAAAAATGTATATTTGTGTTGGAATACTTGAGTAGCTCAGTTGGTTAGAACGCTAAACGTACCGAGTTTAGAGACTCGGGTTCAAATCCCGACTCATGCATTCATTTTCCTTTGTCATATATTTGCATTCATTGCCAAATGTCAAAAATATAGTTATAACATCTAAATATACAAGCGTTACTGCTATAAAGTAAATATTCTCTTTAAAAATTTGCTTACATGTTATGGTGGCCATTAGATGTCAGTTGGAACGATTTCACGCTACCTCTTGTGTGAATTGAGAATACTACATATATAAGAAACATGTATCTCTTGGATTAGGCTACTTGAGTAGCTCAGTTGGTTAGAGCTCTAAACTACCGAGTTTATAAACTCGGGTTCATATCCCGACTCAAGCATTCATTTTTCTTTTCATATCATATTTGCCTTCATTGTAAAATACCAGAAATATAGGCCTAATTATAACATTATATATATATATATTATATATATATATATATATATAAGTAAAGCCATGTTTTCCCCCATATTTATTTTTTTTCAAATGCCCCAGGTTGTCATTTCGACATTCCTGGTGTTTTCTCCTGGCATGGTGTATTTATAACCCACTATTGAGTTTGGGGCGCCTGGAAGGCGGGGTTACGCTGCCCTGATGATATGAGAGTTGATGATGGTAATGATGCACCAGAAGAGGCCTTAAACTTAAGGTAATTAGGTGGATATGATTTTGATGATAATAATGGCCAGATGGGCCGCTGCGTGGTAAAGCAGCACGCTACCTCGAGATCACTGCGGTGGACTATTTTTAAAATGGTTATTTGAAGCTTTATAATATATAAAATAAGCTTGAAATAAAAATGTTAAAAAATGGGGGAAAACATGGCTTGATAAAAATTAAATTATTAATTATAACGCATGTTGTTTGACATGAGTAGTATAGTCCACAGACGAAGTGTATGAAAGCAGTAGGTATTTCATACTCAGCACATTATATCACGAAGGATTGTACTATAATTCACCTTCATTTAGACGCTGAGCGGGCGTTAGTTCCGAGTCTGACGGACACATTTCAAAATTGTAATCATCAACCTTACCTCACAATGAAGTACGAAACATTGAAATTATAAAGGAACTAAACTGAATAAGAACAGCAGATTTAATCACCGTAAAACACAACATTATAAAACATATAATTTAATATAGTTGAATGCAGGCTTTCACGGCCGGTAATCATAATGTTGAGTGATTCCGGGTTCTGTGGCCGTGGTCCATAGTTGGTGTTGATACCAGACGTTTCGCCCTCAACTGCGGAGGGCATCTTCAGTGGCGAGTGCTTCTAGGCGTGTTTCCTGGTCGGAAGCTCTACTTAGAGTGAACGCTGCGGGCGTTGTATTGATACTAGTGGTGGGAGCAGGGTGAGCGGGCGTGGCTCTTGCTGATTGGCTAATGGTCGTCTCCTTGTTGTCCCTAGTGTTGATGCATTTATTTTCTAGTGTACGGTACCAGGCCTTAGACAGTTTAATACCTTCCTCTTTTCTGTTAATATTTTCCTTATGCTTGTGTATTTCTATAGCCTCTCGAGAGGCTATAGAAATACACAAGCATAAGGAAAATATTAACAGAAAAGAGGAAGGTATTAAACTGTCTAAGGCCTGGTACCGTACACTAGAAAATAAATGCATCAACACTAGGGACAACAAGGAGACGACCATTAGCCAATCAGCAAGAGCCACGCCCGCTCACCCTGCTCCCACCACTAGTATCAATACAACGCCCGCAGCGTTCACTCTAAGTAGAGCTTCCGACCAGGAAACACGCCTAGAAGCACTCGCCACTGAAGATGCCCTCCGCAGTTGAGGGCGAAACGTCTGGTATCAACACCAACTATGGACCACGGCCACAGAACCCGGAATCACTCAACATTATATAATTTAATATGCTTGAAATAAACTACAGATGTGAGTGACATCATGATTGTTCCTATGTTCTCAGGTAGTAAGCCATTGTATCGCTTAAAATTCCTCGTGCCCCCCTTCGTCCCTTGCTTTCATTCTTCTCGTCTGTGGACTATACAGTTGATTAATCCAATATGCTACGAGTTGGAAGTCGTGGATTCGAGTCCCGACGGGATCAGTAACTTTAAACTGGCATAAAACTTCTGGTGGCACCATGGCCCTGGAGTCGACTCAGATTTTAACCGAAATGAGTACCAGAATGTATACTGAGAGTAAAGGGAGCTGTCACGCTATTTTTTTCCAATCATTCCCTGTATAATCTACTTCCTTCAAATCATAGTTAATGTTATTCTCCCATATCATTATTGGTCTACCAAATGGGCGTTTTCCCTCTGGTTTTCCTACAAGAAGCTTCCATGCACGTCTTTCTCTCCCCATTCGTGCCACATGTCCTGACCATCTCAGTCTACGAGACTTAACTGTTCTTATTATATCTGGCTTCCTATTAAGACCATGTGGTTCACTGCTATGTAGTCTTCTCCATTCACCTGTCTGTTCATCTCTCTTTGGTCCAAACATTTTTCTAAGAATTTATATGTAGACCTATAGTTTTTTTCCAAACTTTGTATTTTTCCCTTTTTTATCATTTTTAAATAAAGATTTTTCATTTTAAAATCCAGCCGTCTCCGATGACTCTTAGACGACTATTATCCCGTGCTGTAGAGTAAAGATGATAGACGTGGTTGTCTCTTATGGTGCTCTTGTGGATAACAACTCGATCTGAACCCACTGTTGTCAGCCGCAGTCGCGGAGAAAAATGACGCTCATCTACATGCGAAATTTACACGTGCCCGATATCTTATCTCGATGACAAACTGCCAGCGGTTATCTCTATATTTGATTTATGTGTACATAGCCACCAGACCATCTAATTCTAGTCTTTCCAAGCTCCTACATTCTACTGGGGAATCCATTTCAACAGTGTTTTTCTTTTCACATTACATTTCATACATATTTCAATATTTCATTTTGAGACAGTTCAATATCTTTGAACATATCAGGTCTCTGATCTTGGCCCGTGACAGTAAAATGTATATGTGTAAGAGTAAAGGAAACTTTCCATTTATGTAGTCAATACTTTAGATAGTTTGTAAAGTCTGCTTGTGTATACCCCAAACGTTCTATGGGCATAACGGGAGTTTCTTAACCAAGCTAATTTAGTTACGCTTATTTACCTATAGATGTCAACAAATGACAGCAAAAAGTAAAGTGATTCCACTATAGGCCTTAGGAGACCCTTGGGATAGTAGAAGATTAAGGCTCCCACTTTTTTTTGACAATCGGTACTTGATGCCAGCCAGATTGTAAGTCCTGCGTGACGACTGCCATTACCCCCAGAACAAGCGTCTGGTACTCATTTTCGTTAGAGGCTAAGTCTACTCCAGGTCATGGTGCCACCAGAAGGTTTTGGGCCAGTTTAAAAATCCTGACCCACCGGGACTCGAATCCTACCTCTACCTTCCGGGTTGTAGCGCATTTAAATGTGGTTAGCACCTCTCCTGAATGAGACATCTATTAGGAAACTAAGGTATTGTATGGATGGATGGAAATCAGTTAAATTTTGCACAGAGGTCTTTTTTTTATTCAGACTCGGAACCCACTTCTTAAAGTTCCTCCCGGAGAACTAGTCTCTTGTATTTTTCCATCCTAAAATTCCATCGACCCAGGTCGGGTTTGAAGCCGCGACCCTCATTACTAGAGGCATGAAACATAACCACTAGACCACCGCGGACGATTTTGTCAAGTCTGGAAAACGGATTTCTTATGTGGTAAAAATTAAGTGTGAAACATAATAGAGCATATATTAAGTTTTTTTCAATCAATTGAAAATAACTTGTTTACAGTTTTATAAAAAATAACTTGAAACAATTATTCAATGATGATCTTGAAGATTTCCGTGCTTATGACCGCAGCCTTTGAGGCTTGAATTTCCCCGACGTTTCGCCAGAGACTGCTTCCGGCATCTCTTGAAACAACCCTTGAGAATGCCGGACGCAGTCTCTGGCGAAACGTCGGGGATCTAAAAACCTCAAGACCACGGCCAGCAGCCCGGAAATCTTCTACAAGGTCAACATACTAACTCCTGCCGTGAAAGCTTAATCAAAATAAATTATTCAATGTTTTTTTTTGTGGAATCTATTACCTTATATTACACACGTTGCTTTTGCATTAGAAAGTAAATAATATTCTATCTGTATTAGCATTATACTAATCCCTGTTACAATTTTAATTTTGGCACTTGCATAAAAATCATTTCCTTACTATATATATATATATATATATATATATATTCTATCTGTTAATGTGTGTGTGTGTGTGTGTGTGTGTGTGCGCGCGCATGTTTGAATGCCACCCACTGAACTTTTGTGTTTCGGATTCAACGCTAGGCATTTATTGCAATCGAGGCCTATTTAGAATTTTCGCACCACATCGGCAGATCACTTTGATTGATGGAACCAACATGCACGCCACGTGACTAAAAGAAAACTAAACTCCTTGCACGACTGACCTAGAAGTTCTTGGCCTACCAGCCGGCTGCTAGCCTCATGTCCTCAGACGTGGACGATTATCTAACCAGTATAGAGATGATATGGGTCCTCAAACTGTTGCAGCCGATTTTCTTAATCAGGAAACCGCTGCTTATTGTTGCTACCCCAGTTATTTAGCAGCTGGCTGAATGGTCTCATACTACCCGAAATCCTGTGAGAAAAATTCTTCCCTCGTCTTGAACAACGCAAGTCCTATAACTCTGCACTAAGGCATGGTGCCTTAAAGCGCTTGGTCGCGACGCACGATAACCTGTATGACACTGGATATAATTATATTGTTATTGCACAGGCGCGCAAAGCGCGCGCGATCTACTTCTTCTAGGCTGCAATTCTGTGCCGCATGGCCTATAGAGAATTTACTCATATGTTTAGTTACACTCATAGTAGCATCCAGATCATAACTGTCGGTGCTATTTATAATTCTTTGCCCGGGACCATCAGAGGCAAAGATTGATTCATCTTTCCTATATAGATTCATTAACATATATTAATTAATGATAATTCCTTAACACACTGTAGTAATTTATGATTCGTTGTTAAACTCAGTATATTATTTTCAACCATGAAAGCTAGACGGGAAAGGGGAGCTAATATAAACTTGAGAAAGCTCGTACACAGGAATTATCTAAGACAGCTCTAGCATAGGTAGCAAATACAATAATTAGACATTCTTGTTTACTTAAAATAAGATTTAATATTTGAATTGTATGTCTGAAGTTGAAATATGAAAATATATTAAACATAAATTTTATATTTTGATCATTCTAAAGTTAAAGAAAAATAATAATAACAAAAGTAATAATCTTTACACACTCACACACCCATGCATATCTTTTTAGTCCGGCCTAGGGTACCCTACCCTGGCTTGCCGGACCAAACTCAAAACAACGCAGCTCTCCTGGAGCTCACGTCCTTCAGATGATAACCAACTGTTTGAAAGAAGATTTAATGAATGAATGATACAGTATACGACTTGTTTGGCGTATTTGAGAGTTCCGAGGTAGAGGGGAAGTTGCGAAATACAAACAGAGCAAAGGGACGGGTAGGAAGGAGAGTGGGAGTAGATACAAAGAGAAAGGAAATCGGCATAGTTCATTAATCTCTCTGTAGAGGGAGGATAACAGTACAGATGTTTCGTACCTAAATAGCACTTTCGGTACAATAGTGTGACAAGAAGGAGATTCACTGGCACTGTTGAACCTGGAGGTTCATGACTACGCGGACATCCCTCTCCTGAGCCAACCTATTCTAATCATCCCTGTATAATTTACCTCCCTCAAATCCTGCTTAATACTATTCTCCCACCTCATTTTTGGCCCACTTTTTGGGCGCTTTCCTTGTGATTTTCCTAAAAGGAATTTCCATGTTCCCCTTTAATTCTCCATTCGTGCGACATACCCTGCTCATTGCGGTCTAAGAGACTTAATTGTTCTTACTACATCTGGCTTCCTAAAGATCGTGTGGTCCTCTACATTCACCTGTCTGTTCACCTTCTTTGGTCCAACATTTTCCCCAAGAACTTTATTATCAAATATTTGAATTGCGATTCTAATGTCCTGATTATAAGCGTCCTGAAATAAAATACTAACAAACTATTGTACATCTGGCTTAACTTGGCAAAGAGAGAGATGGACATATAAGGGTAGATCCTTGACCGCATTCGCCCTGGTACAAAAGAAATAACCTACCCTGTTGTCAGTTTTCGTCTTCCTCCTTACCCCTATTAACATCTGGTGAAGAAATCCGACAACACTGGTGCGAGTGAGAGAGGTGAGCACAGCTGTCCCTTTCTACAAATTTCCTGCAAAGTTAAGCCAGACGAATTATAAGTGTGGTATTATAGCCTCACTATGATTGTTGTCCAGCGGCTCGCTTTGTTTCCCAGCAGCTGTTATATATAATTAAATACAAAGATGCCGACTACCGCCTGTTAATCATTGTCAAACTTTGTCGCGCAGCATCCACTCAAATAAACTCGCAGTTCAAATGGAACATAGGCCTATTACATTTGTATACACAATTCTTCTTCTTCTTCTTCGGCTTTCCCCCACTTATAGGTTTCCATTTATCTCTCTCATTCCAATCTCCCTCTTCCAAATTCCTATCATCCTGACTGACTGACTGATTGTTGACGGTGACTTGCACCGTCCAGTGTGCTGCATACTGTTTCCCAATGGGATAAACTTGGCAGTAAATTCCTTTTTGGCTATCAAGTAGTGGTTGTGGATTATGTAACCTCAGCCTTTGGTGACAATATATTTTACCTAACAGGTCTACACCAGAATAATAGTGGAAACCACTATACTTGTAAAAAGGGCATCATAGACTACGCCGCCGGCAAGCAGAGATTCCGAAAGCCGGACAGCGTAGTGAGCCACACTTCTCAAAAGCGAGTGGTCTCGCACTATTATGTAGATGGTCTCTCCTTTTGAGGTTAACCTGCAAAACACAGGTTAACCAGTCGGCTCATGAAGAGGAAACGCTCCATGGGACTAGATAGTTCATCCAATAAAGGCTGAACATCCCGGAGAATCTCCTCCCCACGTGCACTTAAGCTACCTATTGGCAATTGCTGGCCCTTTGCTTTAGCAGTGCTGTTCTCTTGAGTTGTTCTGGAAGCAGTACCAGTGTGTAAAGCTTGGGTGAAGGAAACTCTTGGATCGACCTTCACAGATGTGAAGGTCTTTCTTTGAGTTGGATTTACAATTGGATTTGGGATGGGATCACTTATGGATGGTTTCTCTTTTAGATTGGGGATGGGTTTAGCTACCCTGCTATAAGCTTCAAGGGCTGTCTTGAAAGCAGGGCAGCCTCTATAGGACGCCGGGTGACCGGACTCCTTGCAATTTGCACATTTTAGCAAATTAGTGTCTCTCCGCGCTTGGGCCTTTAGGGTACAGTCCTTGTGCCCGTGAGGCCCAGCGCAGATTACACAGCGAGGAGCCCGATTACAGGCAGGAAATGTGTGAATGAATGACTGGCACCGGTAGCACTGCTTAAGCCCAGCCCTGGGTCTATATGGTTCTATGGCTACAACTGTGTACAAGAGACGCTTCAAGTCATACATTTCCAACGCTTTTCCATTGCGTTCCAGTTCTAATATATAGATGGGAAGAGGTATAACCAAATTGTTTTCCGTCTTAGTGATCTGCTTTACAGATTTAACTGGGAAACCCAACGCGAGGATTTCCTCTTTAATTTCATCTGGGTCTACACTTGAAGGCAGTCTCTTTAACACCACCTTCAGAGGAAGATCTCTCTTCAGCTGAAAAGTATAGTATTCCCTATTTAGGGAAGTAAAATACTCCTTCAGCTTGAATAAATCCTCCAGTGAACGTGCATAATACCGTATTCCCTCAGGAATACTGACACATTTTAGTTGGTCGCCAATTAGTGATTTCAACTCTTTATTTATTCGGAACAAATTCCCGTGACCAATAACTGTGATTGGTGGGGTCTTTGCTCCGATTGGACAGTATTTTCTGAGAGAACGGCACTAGGCGTAGCCATAGTAGGGCCAATAGGTTGAGGAGGGACCATCTCTGAAGATGTTCCTGCAGTTGAATTTAGAATTTCAGTTAGAACTGAAAATTTATTATTGGTAGACACTGCTGGAACCTCAGCTCGTGATTCCTGCGGCTCTGTGGATCGGTTTGATTGATATATAGGTTGGAATACGTTAGTGGGTTTGCCCAATAATATGGGTTCTTTTACTTTAGAAGAATCAATTTTTGTTTTTTTGACTACTAGTGTCGGTACTTTTTCTTTGTCTTTTTTCTTTCTATTTTTTCGTTTAGGGGTAGATTTGGCACTAGCAGTTGACTGGTCGTCAGTGAGCATTTGCTCCTCAGCGGGCATCTGCTCACTGGTGTCCATATCTCGGCTAGTTGAGGGTATTTCCTCTGTATTACTCTTTGCTTTACGTTCTAAGGAGGTATAGAAAAGCGCAGTTGTTCGAATCTCTAATAGATCTCCTTTCAATTCATTAAGCATAGCTTCAAAAGTTGGACAGCCTGGTTCATTTTCATTGATCAATTGATTTAACCGATCCAAAGCTGAAGACGTGAAATCACGAGCTTCGTCGGACCTTTCATAATCCGGGAAAGTACCCATGAAATTATGAGTAATAGAAAGTTCCACTAAGAATGGAAAGCAATTCTTTCAATTCGGGATCTTATGGTATCCATATTTGTGGACATACTTTCAAATTTGTTCGCGGAATCTTCCCAGAGTATGAGAGGCTCGACATCCTCAATTTCTAGATCCATAGACCCGTCAGACTTTGGCATAGCAGCCATCGTGCTTGGTAATACCAATACTTAGTTCTGGTCACTATACACAAAAGCACTAAACACTTGTCACCAAAATATAAGATTATATGTCACAATAATAATTGTATCCACTCCACTTACCTGATAGCACTTCACTCGGATTTATATAGAAAAACACAAAAAATCACAAAAATCACCCCGTATTAGGGCTACGCCCTAACAAGGAATTTGCTAGCCAGCTGTAGTATCCGCGGATTTGATTGGCCGATATGGAACTGAAAAAATTGATGTGGCCAATCACAGCACACGAAAGACTACAAGCCAAACGTCAACTTATTGAATGTCGTTTGCAGCACTACGTCGTGGATGCCGTGATGAACTGCAGCAGACGTTCAATGTAGGCAAGATCAATACTAGTAGGAAGAATCATTAACCGAAGTATCATGATGTTCTCAGTACCAGCTCTGATTTCAGTATGCCCGTCCTATCATCCATTATAGTTCTGACGTAGGTTTTCCATTTCCATCTTGGTCTGCCACGTTTATTTCTTCCAGGGGGTGACCACTGGTATATATATTTTTTGGCTATCTTTCATTTTTCGTTCTTTGTACATGGCCATACCATATAAGCGTTTGATTTTCAATCCTCTTAACAACAGATAACAGATGTTGTGACATTCATTTCTCTCTAAAGGAATTCGTTTCTTATTTTATCCTGTTACTAAGCTTATTGTTTTTATTCGATAAAATGTAGTTAAGTTTATTTATCCTTCTGGGAACATTTTTTTTCCCTTGCTACATACTTGATACATTTTTCAATTCTTTGAACTTAAGGTTCTATCAAATCCGCTTCTTTCGCCGGACAACCATAACTAACTCTGTGAGCTGATACTTATTTTTAAGAATACTATCCACTAGTGTATTTTGATTGTGAGTGACCGCTATCAAGTAAGGGAATCAAAATGAAAGTACTTCTACTATGTTAAGAGAGTGTTTGGAGTTAAAATTATACGTAAATGATTGTTAAAGGAGACACATACTATTTGTCGGCCTATGTTATAAAAGAAACAAACAAAAATAATTAATGGTAAGACTGATTCACAATTGCTGGACTGCAAATTTATAGTGCATTGTTTTACTTCGGGGCAGCGTGTGGGATGTGCCTCTTCCCCCCTCTTTAACTCTCCTGATAGAGATGCTCTTCTTCAAGATCAAGTCACCGAACTAAAATATCATGGAATGATCACTCTATTCAAAATTATTTTCAAAATGAATCCATACATTTTCTATGAGCATTTTGAGAGTTGAAACATTTTAGAGTTCCAATCAAAGATCATCAGGATAACAGTCCAAGTTGGGCCTCGCCTGCTCGCAGGAAAGAACTCCATCTGTCTATCATGGGAGACCTTCCACTAGTTGCAAATACCAAGTTTCTTCGCATCCTCTAACCATCCAACCATCTAATCATCGGTATTCCATCTGACCTCTTGCCATCTGACGTTGATTGCTTCACCCTCTTAGGTATCTCGTTTGTATTCATTCTTTTATACGTGTCCAGCCCATCTCAATCTAATCGAAAAGTGAGATATGGCATAGTGGTGTGTCATTTTTCTTCATTTAGAGAAAAAATGTTTTGTCAGTATAAAATATTAAAATTAGGTTAATATTGATAAACACGGAGATATTTATTATCTAAGTGATGTTAATATCCCGCGCCGTAGCCGAGTGGTTAAGGCAGGAAGCCTTGGCGTAGAGCTACGGGACTTGCGCTGGTTCGGGTCTCCATGGCGGAAGAAGTGTTCCTCATGGTATTTCGGCCAGTATGGGACCGGTGACCACCCAGTATCATGAGGCATTTGGGTAGTTACAGTAAGCGGTTCTAGGTGGAGAAAACCAGCTATAACGGCTGGGAGACTCGACATGCTGACTATATGTCACCCCTGCACGGGCTAGATGATCATCTACCTATGTGATTGACAAATGTGGATGTGAGGCCAGCAGCCAGCTGGTAGGCCAAGGGCCTTCAAGGCCTGTCGCACCATGGAATTATTTAATTATTAAGTGATGTAAATAATTGTTTATGTATCTGAGATACAATATGTAGTTTATTTGCACAACCGGAGACTTTACTCATTTTTGTAAAAAACTTTCTTACACCACTATGTCATTTACCACTTCATGTATAGTGTATATAAGCAAGTTGCTAACAGCAACATATATGACATTTTGTAAAGAGACAGAACAACTTGATTGCTATTATGATCTGAATGAAACGATGCTGTTTTCGAACCATGTCTTCCTCGAGGATCTCTTTACATTTGGTACATATCATGTATGGCTTATGATGTAAGCATTCAGTTGGGATTCTAGTCATTCTGTTAAGGTATTCCTGTCTATCTCTCCGACAAAATCAGGCGCTGTGGTTCGAGTCTGCCTGCTGACGAGTGTCACAGATGTTTTCGTAGACCGCTCTATGGATACCTTGTTCATGTTCTGTCTAAATTTGCTTCCTATAAATTTTAGGAACATTTTTCGGAACACACTATATGTAGCAGACATTATATAATTACATACTATAACCAATTGCGCTACGGCGTTCCCTCATATAATGTAGTTGGCTAAGGTAATACGCTACAAGCCGAAAGGTCTGGATTCGAGTCCTGATAGGGTCGTGATTTTTAAACTAGCCTAAACCTTCTGGTGACATCATGATCATAGGATCTACCCAGCCACTATCGGAAATGAGTGGCAGACGTTGTTTTAGAGATTAGTGCGGCCCTGATGCAAGGCTGACAATCCGGCTTTCATTAAGTGTTCATTGTCTAGAAAAGGTCCCTTAACATCCTACTATTCCAAGGACTTCCAAAAAGGGCCTGTAGTGGGATCACGTTACCTATATATTTTTTTCTCGCGCAATAGGCAAATAGTTTTTTCTTATGGAATTTCGGCCAGGATGAGACCGGTACCATCTAGATTCTTGAGGAATTTGGGTAGCTGCTATAAGTCTCTGTTCCAGGTTTTGAAAACCAGCTCTAACGGCTGGGAGCCTCTACATGATGACCATATATGGTCACTGTACTAGGTGGGTGGTCATCGAACTATGTGATTAACACATGTGGATGTGAAGCCAGCAGCAGGCCAAATGCCTTCTATACTTGTCGCGCCATGGAGTTATATGTGGTCATTTATTTTGTGAAAATTTACTAGTTTCAATTTTCAATGATATTTTGAATTGAGAATTATAATAAAATTAAATATTAAAATGGTTACCTGCTTTTTTAATCGTTCCCAAATAATTAAAATTTAATTTTAACAATTTCGTTAGTCAAATCACTTTGACTTAATAAATGAATCATTTTAAATGCCGATGATGAAACATATTGACACTAGGTCACAAGATAAAATAATATACTAACAATCGCCCTCCACAACACTTCCTCTTATTCTTCTTCTTTTACAGTATCTTCTGCCCGCTGCTGGGATTTCCTACATCAAAATATCACTGGTTACCGCACACTTTACACTTTTAAGTCACGCTTATACAATTACTTGCTAAATAATTAATTTTCCTCCAGAACTAAATGTATTATATGCCATTAATAGTATTTTTCCCTATCTTTCTATTTTGTGTATTTTATATATCATTCGTTAAATCTAGAGTAAATCAAGGTATATTGTAGTTAATTGTTTTGTAGATATATATCATGTAATAATTTTGTTTATTGTAATTTATATATATGAGTAATTTTTCAATTTTCTCTAATCTGGTTGAGTGGTAGAGAAGGCTTTAAGGCCATAATTCTACCAAGTAAAATAAAACTATTATTATTGAAAATAAAAAGTATTTCATTATGTTTCTAAAAGCTTTCAAAATGATTTGACTGACGAATTGTTTAAACTGAACTTTTAAATAATAGACGACGACTGACCAATCAGGTACGCATTTTTAATATTTTAACCGTCTACTTAATAACCTGGACTGCAATTCATTATGAAGTGTAAAATTATTGATTATGAAATCAGTCCAATTAATTAAATTTCATCCCTGCATTTGCCTTGAACACTGAGGAAAACACGAAAATAACATCAGATTCATCAACACTTGGATTTGAACTTCGGGCATCCGAATACGAATCTTAAATGCTACCACTTGAACCATTGATGTTTGTTATTACATCAGCTAACTCGAAAAATACTTTTGTTCATTCCATATGATGAATTTCAAGTGGGTTTACTCGCGACTGCACGCAAAGCATCTTAGGACGTGTGGGCGGCCATTAATTAACCGCATGTGCTAATCATAGGGCTCTCAATTATTATGGAGGCCGGATACCAAATGATGGGTATCCCTTTGATTGGCCTGCTGGCAGTCAAATGCCTCCCTTCACTGAATAATTATAAGTGCATCTGAGAGGTCAGAGGACATCCCTCACACTAAGATCTTCATGGCACCGCTTTCACGTTGAAGTCACGGTAACTTCGCCGCTTTTAATTCAAAAGAAATCGTGAATGGGGATAATCGTTTAACATCACATTAAACACTCTAGTCAATAAAGGCGATTTTCCTTTCATTCATATGTTGTTTTGGGACATTTTCAAAGCGATTCCTGCTTTAAATTACCTTCATTGTCTAGTTTCTATCGTAATTACTATATTTGAACATAATTTGATGTATAATGTTATTAATTATACAAAATATTTTTTGGTGAAAATATATTAAACTTCCTTACATACAGTTGTCCTTAGATCGTTTTTACACGACATTCAGGAAATGCTTTCCGATCAATATAGGACCATTAAAATTACGTGATATACTTTGTAATGAGAACTGCTAATATTCCGCAACTCATGTTGTATTTTTCTTATTTTCAGAAGCTACTTTTAACTGACAAGGGAACAGCAACCATTGCATGGCGAAACGTACCTTGAAGTTTCTCCCAGAGAAGGGTTGTGTTGTATCAAGGGCGTGTCCAAAAAAAATGCCGCTTTTAAAAGCAAGGTCCTTCGTTGTAGCCTAGTGGTTAAGGCAAGATGCCTTGGCGCTGAACTACGGGACTTGCCTTGTCTCCATGGAAGAAGACGTTTTCTCATGGAATTTGGGTTGCTACAATAAGTAGCAGATTGAGCAAATGTGTAACGACTGGGGGATCCGACATGCTGACCTTGTCACCCCTACACTGGTAGGATGCTCGTCTACCTCTGTGATTAACACATGTAGATGTGAGGCATCGGCCGCGGTGGACTAGTGGTTATGCTCCTTGCCTCTGGTCCCGAGGGTCGCGGGTTCAAACCCGGTCGGGGTCGATGGATGTTTTTAGGATGGAAAAATCCAAGGAGCAAGTCCTCCGGAAGGGACTTTAAGCCGTGGGTCCCGAGTCTGAAGATTTTCAGGCTCGTAAAAGATCCTTAAGCCTGAATGAAAAGGCCTCTAAGCAAAATTTACCGAATTTCCCATCCTAGTACTACCTTGGTTTCTTAGATGTCAGTATGAGGCGGAACGCTGCCACGGACAACTCAAGTGACATCTATACGAAAACTAGTGTAACTAAATTAGTATGGTTCAAATTGATCCCTGTAGGGGAGAGCGCCTAAATCTCTGTTAAGGGAAACATGAGCTTACAGGATGATGTGAGGCCAGCAGCCGTCTAGTATGGCAAGCACTTTATATGCCTGTCCCGCCATATACTTTAGCTTTTAGTTTTTAACTGTAAGGCACTAAAATCAGGCCCCAAGTTTCTCATTTAAACTACAGGGGGCAATATAACTCCTGACTTGGTGGATGTGGATAACCCTCGCAACTTGATCTCCGCGCCGCGCCCCGCTGTATTCCACACCGGTCTATTCAGACACACATATATGTGAAGCCAGCAGCCGTCTGATAGGGCAAGGGTCTTCTAGGCCTGTCCTGCCATAGAGTTTAGTTTTAAGTTTTTAACTGCACCGGCACTAAAATCCAGCTCCAAGTTTCTCATTTAAACTGCAGGGAGGCAATACAACTCCTGAAATAGTGGATTGGATAATCCTCACTACCTGTCGTCTGCGCCATGCCCCGCTACACTTCATACCGCTCTATTGAAGCAGGGAGTCCATCTGCATCGCACAATGGGTTGCCATTGCTGGATTCTGGCTTCAATTCTTATGCCTTGCAGTTAAAAGCGGCAGATCTTTTTTTGGATACGGCCTTGGTACATCACAACTCTTCTCTAGGATAAATTTCAAGGTAGGTTTCGACATGTAATATTTGACGGTTCCCTTGTGAATGAAAATATTTAAATTATTTTTACTCCCGATTGTGAAAGTATAAGGCGGCTCCGCGGTGCCAATGGCCTGGCACTCTTCTTCCACCTCTGGATCCCGAGGTTAGGCTTCGGCAAGTCTATGCGTGGTTTGTGGTGTTCAAATTTCTGGGGGTTTCTCCCATTTTTCACTAACAAAAATTTCATGCTGCCACTTCTCCATGCTTATGTAAACTATTTAGTTTAATTTAATTTAATTTAATTTTGTGCTATGATGATGCCACAGCACTGGTCAGCCTGCATCCTTATACAACAATAAGAAAATGTCCACAAATATAGTATCATACTTTAAACTACTATTACCTCGCTTTGGATAATCGTATTTAAATGCAATTGGTGACATTAGTTGTTTGAAGTATGAAGTGGACACGGGTCATAGACCTTCAGTAATAAGGGCATCCGCAATCTGGCTTTCCAGCGAACACGACGATACATTTCTTTATAAAAGTACAACTCCGCCTTTTTGTTTATAAAACACAAATTCTTTAGCAATTGTTTAGTATTTATTATTTAGTATTTAAGTCTATTTAGCCTGTCGGTGTTAAAACTGCGTGGCCTTCGCTATTACTCGATTATAGCAAAGTGATATGTTAAATTCTACACATTTATTATTTTCTTTATTCAGACTGGGAGAGTAGATCCTTCTGAGTACCGCGATCTAAAATATATATTGCGCTATCCCAGTATAGTATGTATGAATGGAATGAAAGTTTACTGTACGGTGTTGTGAGTTGTAGGTCATCTTCCGGATCCGACACATCGGGTTTTACCCTCATGACCCATTTCGCCATTTTTGTGTTGGGCCTGTGGCCGCGAGGAGTGACTACAACCCTCCCGATAGTCCCTTCTTCCATTTGTTACTGTTCAGGTTCGGAATCATGGGCCCGCAACCTAGTGGCCTCCCACAATCACATATTTTCAACACATGTCGGTGCCAACCAAACAATTTTTCCTAACATGAAATGAGGTGAAGGGTGATATTAAATTAATGAATGAATGAGAAACGAAATGAACGGAGGAAAGAAAGAAATTCTTAGTGTAACTCAAGAGTGTGCATATTGACCCCTAGCATCTCCTCCCTATCGCTTAAAAATATTACATCAGCATAAACTAATAGCTTATTAATACCACAGAGTTGGGGGCCTTTTTCATTCTCTAAAGATTTGATGGCATGCTGCAGCGTAAAATTGAACGTAAATACATTTTGCCAACACATGTGTACAAAGTTGCACTTTAACAACTAAAATATAACAAAGCAAGCATTTGCTATTGTAGTCATTTGCGCTACAATGGCAAATACTTGCGTTGTTATATTTTAGTTGTGAAAGTGCAACTTTGTATACAAGTGTTGGTAAAACGTATTGAAGAACTGTTTTAAAGATAACATTAGTAATTATTTAACTGGTAGAAGATGTATGTTATCGCTAGAGGTGAACAAACTAGGGAATGGGAGAACAATAGAGGAGTAAGTAGAAAGTTATTACCATGGAATCAATTGTTTAAAACCTTTATCCAAAGAGCATGAAACCACATACAGTGAATATAATCTTATTTTCACCCCGTAAAAAATCTTTCTATTGTTTATGCTACTTCTGTAATTTATACTACTTGTAAAAACAGTGAGGGGTACATTCTTATTATCCATTTGCCTTGATATACAATGTTATTTCCAAACATTTTACTGTAAGTTTATATATATTGATTGCAGATTTTCGCGGATATAAGTATGATTAAGGAAGTTTTCTTGGGTTCTCCGCGTCATGGATTCAAGTTCGGCCTCTGGGAATCAGTGGCCAGAGGCCGAACTTGAATCCATGACGCGGAAAACCCATGAAAACTTTCTTAATAATATATATATTATTAAGAACGTTTTCTATACACACACACACACACACACACACACACACACACACACACACACGCACACACAGGGTGAACGGTAATTACACCGACAAACTTCAGGGACTGATTCCTGACTAGAAAAGAAGGAAAAAAGGTCCTATAAACACGTGTCTGGAAATGAGATATTTGCGTGCAACGACAACAAATCGTCCCGGCATACCCCTACATAGCATAATCGCATCCACGTCACAACAGATGTTCAACGTGATCTTCTTGGGATGCAATTCACGCGTTCACACGTATCATGAATTGCCTCGCTCCTTGGCATGTCCCGGCTTCTCTTCGAATAGCGTCACAGGCGGACGTCGGCACGCTCTTGAAAGGTATGCACATCAGGAACTGGTTCAGCATACACAATACTTTTCAGATGCCCCCAGAGATAAAAATACAGGGGATTTAAGTCCGGTGATCCAGCAGGCCATGCAACAGGGCCAAGAGAATGCCAATCATCAGTGCCATCTACCGTGGCAACGATGCATTTATGGACACTTATTCATAGGACATTTTTCCTCCATTTACAGTCAGAAATCAGTCCCTGCAGTTGTCGGTGTAATTAAAACTCACCTTGTATGTATAACTCGGGCCAGGGTTCGATTTCCGGTTGTGAAAGGCTCCTGGGTGAGGTTTCTTTCGGGGTTTTTCCTCACCTGTAAGGCAAATGTCAGGAAGCTTACGGCCAAAGGTCCCCGAAAATCATCCGGCCATCATCATCATCCTTATTATCATCATCATCCTTCATCGGTGTGGAAAACAACGGGAAGCTACCACACTTATAATTCCCTAGTAAAGCTGCAAAGCGTAGCATGAAAATGCTATGATCGCAGTGAAAGACCTGCCCTTGGGCAGAATTACTATTGATGGATGGATATATATCCTCAAACTCGTGTACAACTAAGGATCGAGTCGAGGAATGAGACGAGATGAAGCCCCTCTATATAGAGGCATTTGAAAGACAAGGATGCCGGCCGACAACGCCTGACGCACCATCACAGCGGTAGATGAACGAAATGAAGCGAAATGGATGAGATGAGTATGGAGAAATGGTGTAATGAAATTGTGGCAGGGAAAACTGGAGAAACCCCCTGAGAAAAACTGCCCAAGCTCCTTTTCGTCCACTACGAAACCATAATGGAGTGACAGAGACTCGATCTCGGGTCCCCAACGGTAAAAGGCTCGGTGTACTAGGCTCTAAGTTTCTTGCCTTTGATTCTGATGGCCTTGGGTTCAGAACCGGCCGGGATTAGATGGAATTTTTAGGATGGAGGAATCCTAGAGATAAGTCCTCCGAGTGGGGCTTTAAGCGATGTTGCCTAAGAACAGTGTTTCTATCATTGACAGTTCAGTACACAATTCACTCACATGTTGGTTAAAAGCAATACCACGATTCCCCCAATAGAAGGCGTCGGCCAAGTCATATCTTACATCTGTAAATTAGCTCGAAATTAGTTTACCATTTTTGTTTTATGGTTCAGAGTTTAGGATATTGACAAGAAAATGGGAAAGGAGAATTGAAGCAGTGGAAATAATATTTCTGGGATTTGTTGAGGGATATATCTTACTGGATAAAAAAAATAAAGGTATAAGGAAGGATCTATAGTATGTTACGATGCGAGGTTGGGAAGTGGTTCTTAAAGAAAAAAGGACAATTTTTAAAAACCGAGCGATAGCGAGGTTTTTAATATCGGAGATTCTGTAAAACAATTCACAAACGTGCGTTCTACATTATTTTTTGCGCGATGGTGTTTTCAAAATAATAAATAATAGTAAAATAATATAATTTTTGGACATATTTGCGTTCATTATAAACAATTGACTAACGTTACCAATGTGGGCAATGCTTATTTGTTGAAACAGGAGGCCTTTTGAGACCGTTTAGTAATAATGTGGCGGCAAGTACGTACTGGTATTTGTTTTATATTCTTTCAAATAAAGTTCAGTTTATTTAAAATTCATTTTTGTTTCGTATAATATATATTAACACTACCTTTGGATATGTTTTGAATGTACACTTTATATAGTATACATAGAGGGCAGTGGTTTTACTTCCCACAGGCGTGTTTATATTATGTAATATTACAGTATAGTTATTTAGGTTGGCAACCCTAAAATGTAGGAAAGTGAACTTTCAATCATAGTCGCTATTGCTGTAAGTAAGATAAAACGCACTATCACGCAAAAAACATTTTTTATATTAAAATGTGGAATAAAATAATATAGAAATCATTGGAAAGAACATGTACAAAGAATAAAAAGCGATTTCATACCAAAACTGATGAACTGCAACCAAAAAAGTAGTAGAAATTTTGGAAGACTGAAGACAAAATGGTTTAACAGTGTTGGAAAATGAAATTTAATCCATGAAGTTGCTGCTGCTAATAATAATAAAATGTTTGGTGAAAATCAGTATTTTGAATCTTGTGAATTCAATATTGATGCGTAGGCTAAGGTGTTTTACCATTGTATGCTTTAGTACTTTATTTTCTCTCTTTATATGTCTACCTGTCCATGTATTGTGGTAGAGTTGGATATGAAAAGGTATCACAAAGGTCGGAAGTTTCAAAGCTTTCTCATACAATGAACTTTGTAACTTGAGTGACGTCAGGTTTACACTCTTGATATGCCCCTGGTACAATACTCCCGCATCACATGGTGGTCTCAGAGTGTGGTTCTTTTTTTGTTTTCCTAAACGCATCTGTTCTTACCATTTGATTAGGTAGAATCATTGTCAGTCTTAATATCCATATTACTATTTTAGTCACTCGACGTGCGTTGGAAAAGAAAAGAATTGCTTGGAAATTTATATGTTCCTATGTAAGGTATCCTCAATCAAAATATGTTCTTTTCCTCTAGTATCACGATCTATCCAATCTCCATATTTAAGATGATAAAAGTAACTAATTGAAACTCTTAGAGGTCAAGGTTTATAACTATTGAGTAAATGATGTTACAAATTGAGACACTCCATATCTGATTGTCTTAGCACTTTTATTTTCATCCACTAGATTTCAACACCAGATGGGTTTTTACTTGTATCCATTGACCACTCAGATTTGTATTTGCTTTAACTACTAAAATCTACACTTAACTCCAAAATTAGCAATTTGTTTACTTGTTCCCCTTGGCTTCTAAGGGTCTCAATTTATGATTTATTGACCAAACTACTTTGGTTAGGAGATTAAATTATCATACTCATATCCTTTTAGTATCCTGATCTCATGTAGGATGTGGTCTTCCTATTTTTCAAAGTAATACTTGTGTAATGAATCGATTATTTTTTGTCGTTTAATGTTCATACCATCTTTATTCTATATATTTAACAATTTCATTTTTAGTTTCCGTTTTTCCTTATAATATTTTATAGTATATGTAATAATAATAATGACTATTTAACTCATGCCCCAAATGGGAGTCAATGACCAATCGCGTTTTAATGATTTCTGTTTTACAACCAATCAGAGTCGTGTTTCACGAAATATTTATCAGTGTTATATTTACCATATTAAAGAAAGCTCCTCCTTTTTAATATTCTGAACAGGTCTGACCATTATTTTGCAGTGACTGAGCATCTGAACCGAATTTCAGGTCATAAGGACTACGGCTACCAGGTTGTATGTATAGTGCATAGATGTGAACACTTAGCGCTTGCAGGAGTTAATATAAAAACATCTGTAGCAATTTATTATACCACCAAAAAAAAAAAAAAACACTGTTTGTACTTTCTTAAATGTATTTTTTCCCAGGTAATAATTCAGAAAAATATAATTGATATATTTACATCATACGACATCAGAAATGAATTTACAGTTTGATGTGTTTCATTTTTTTCTCCACTAGAGAGCATTCTTACAATATTGCGTTCCTTTGGCATAAATAGTATGATCTGGTTACAGTGATAAACAAAAGAAGCAGATGAAGCGTACCTATCGTTTCTCATTTGTTTTCAAGCATCGCCGTTTACATTAAATATATAAATATTTTAAAATAACTATAGTTAAATAATGATTTGTGAGTAAACAGCTTAATTTTATTCGTTAAATAGTCCTAACAAATGCCACTCTTGATTTCCAAATTCTCTAGATAAATGCACTCCTCACTTCGTGAGTCGTGAATTTATCGATAATTTGGAAATCACTCGTGGCATTACTTATGATAATGTTGGTGGTGGTGGTGGTGGTGGTGGTGGTGATGGTGATGATGATATAATAATAGCTCCTGGACAGTGGCCACTTTCAAACAAAAATTAACATAATTTCTTAAAGCTCTACTGCAGTGTCAAATGTTGTAATACCATTAAGTTACTCGAAACTCACAAATTGTTTATAATTAGGTGTACTTATAACCTCTATAGGCTAACATTTAAAACATTTTTGTTTTGTTTTAAGTGCACATTTTTATTATTAGTATTTAATGTTAATTCAAGATTAAATATTAGTGTATGAATGGATTTTGTAGGTCTATATGTTACCTACCTGATTAAGTAGAATATATGGGCATATGAACCTAACTCTGGCGATTTAAACAAAACATTTATTAATAATAATGATGATACTAATAAAATAGTGATAAAGATATTAATGATAATGATAATGGTAATAATAATAATATTATTATGTCGGCCGCGGTGGACTAGAGGTTACGTTCCATGCCTCTAGTTCCGAGAGACGCGGGTTCAAACCCAACTGGGATCGATGGATTTTTAGGATGAAAAAAGTCCAAGGGAGAAGTCCTCCGGGATGGACTTTAATCGTGGTTCCGAGTCTGAATATTTTCAGGCTCATAAAAGAACCGCAAGCCTGAATAAAGAGGACTCTATTCAAAATGTTCCGACTGATGTCTACAACATATCAATCGTTGACATACTATGGGCCAATAAGTGTAACTACATTAGTTTGGTTGAAACACTCCCACTAAGGAGCGCCCTTATCCCCATACGGGGTGAACGGAGTAGGCCCATGTAGATATTTTTTGTGTGGTTAAAAAATTATGTGTGTGTGTGATGCAAAATATAAAATCACTCTCCCGACAGAACGTAGGGCCTTGGCGGCTTGGAACATATAGAAGCACCTATAAAGGAAGAGGTTAAACTACGATGTAGAAGAAATATTTAAGTGTATTTAGATTAGGGAGTGTTGTAGAGCTGTCGGCAAAGGACAAAAGTTAAAGAAGTTGATATAATAGACTACTTGAGACCCTCGTTCAAGTTTAATACAGGCTTTTGACGACTCCATTCATTTTGGCGTGTCTTGAGTATATTTAAGTATTATTTTAACCGAAGTCAATTGATGCATGATCAAAGCCAGGCCGAATGCTATTCCGTATCATCATCACTCCAGTTAAACTTACACCACTTCTTCAGCTCTTTTCATTTGTATGTGTGTAGCGTGTGGCCTTGTCTTGCTAACATTTTTAAAAAGTAATTCTGGGAACCAGTTGATAGACACCTGTTTGTTATAATGCGCAGAAATATTTATGTTCGTGATCATTGGCGTTCTTTTTATTTCTTCACTTATTTTTCTGTTAATGTATTGGTAGGAGATGATTTTGTTTTGTGAGATAAAAGGAGATCATAACCTTAGTGGAACGTGCAGTCAAGTGTTGGCTTTTAAATGTGCAAAATACTTCCTCAGAATTAATTACTTTGGCGGCAAAATAAAATCAGTGGCAGGAATTATAATCTGCAATGCATACGGGGTCCGCCTGATACCTATCATCAAATTATTTTATTCAATGTTTCCTAAATTAGTTTGTCATTCTTTCACATATTCATGTACTCCTTTAGGTGTACTGACATTTATTTTTAATTAATTCCCTAACCTTTATCTCTGGGGTTCACAAGACCACCATATAAAAACAGATGCGAATTAACTGATTTAAATTCTAACAAATATATTAGTAAGCAGAATTACTCCCTATATTGACGACATTCTAATATCATCAATGTGGATTTAGAAGAAACAGGTCGGCAACAGATCAGATGTTTAGAGTAAGACAGATTTTAGAAAAGAAATTTGAATATAAAGGCACTGTAAGTCAACTATATATGTAGTCAATACTAATAAAAATAATTGTTTAAAACAGTTAAGATGGATGGTAATAAAATAAAGTTAAAATGTACCTCCATAGGTCAGAGCCGTCATCCTCAACTCGTAAAATATGTATGCTTTTTTGGTCTGAAGGCCTTTTGGAATCTCTTCCATCTTCAGCTGGTCTTTCTTCGCTACATTATTTGATGTTCTTGGTGCTCGTCCTAATGTAGTGTTGTTCGTGAAAAACTACATTAGGACCAGCACCAAGAACATCTAGTAATGTAGCGAAGAAAGACCTGCTGAAGATGGAATGGAGACTCTGAAAGGCCTTCATACAAAAAAGCATACATATTTTATAAGTTGAGGACGACGGCTCTGACCTAAGGAGGTACATTTTAACTTTATTTTATTCTATATATATATATATATATATATATATATATATATATATATAGATTTCGAAAAGGCATACTCTTCAATTAATCGGGAAAAGTTGTATAGTATCCTGCTGGATTTCAGAATTTCTAAATAGTTACATAGACTTATACAAATGTGTCTAAATGACACAAAGAGAAGGGTGCGTGTAGTCAAACCGATTTTGAATACTATTGAAATCCACAATGGGTTGAAGCAAGGAGATGCACACTCTCCTCTACTATTCAATTTTGTACTAGAGCTTTCCATAATTTTTTTAGAGGATGATGACCTACAACTCAATGATGTTAATAAGTTGTTAGTTTATGCTGATGATATAATATTATTGGGCGATTACGAGTAGGTATTAAGGGTAACACGCACACTCTATTCAGTAACACAGAGAAATAGGGACTGGAACAAAAAATAAATAAAACTAAATGTATGTTCACACATATAAATACATTATATAGTGGAAATGGATAGCTAATAACAAATAAGGGAAATTTTGAAGAAGTGGCTTAATTAAAATACCTAGGAACATATTCAGAAATAAGAATGTGATGCACGAAGAAATTAAACATAGGGTCAATTCTTTAAATACATCCTCATACTCATTAGAGGAACTCTTGTTGTCCCAACTTATCTCTCTAAAAAAAAAAACGCAAACCGAAGATACGTATAACTTTTATTCTCTGTTATATTATATGGATGCCAAATGTGGGCCCATACTTTAAGGGAGAAAAGATTACAGGTATTTGAGAAAATTTTTGGAACAAAGAGAGATGAACAGACAGATGAAAGAAGAAGACTTCATAACAGTGAGCTACGTGGTTTTTATAGAAAGCCAGATATAATAAGAAAAGTTAAGTCTGGTAGACTCCGATGGGCAGGACATATAACACGAATGGGGAATGAAAGAGGTACATGGGAGCTTCTTGTAGGAAAACCAGAGGGAAAACGCCCAGTTGATAGACGGAGAATAAGATGGAAGAATAACATTAACCATAATTTGAGAAAAAGTAGATTATACAAGATATGATTGGAAAACTTTAGCTCAGGATAGGGATGTATGGAGAGCTTATGTCTGCGCAGGTATGAACTTATGGCGTCGGTAGTGCCAGTGAGTTAGTTATACATATTTAATAAGCAAAACCAATATATTTTTCATAAATATATATTTTATTTAACACTAGCTAATATCGGCGTGCGCTGCTACACCTAAGTAAATGAAAATTAACGTGCTTTTATGTTTAGTTGAATAAGTTGAGGGAAAAATAATTATAAATTTACATTTTTTAGATACCCCGTACTTCTCGACATAAATGACCTGAAATGCGAAAATTGATGTATTTTATGTTTAGTTAAATAAGTAAATGGAAAAAATTGTATCGTAATTATTTTTAGATACCCCGTGCTGTTTACCCGGCGTTGTCCGGGAATCTACTCATCCCGATCTTCTTGGCATAAACGAGCTGAAATACAAAAATTAATGTAGGCCTACTTCTTATGATTAGTTGAATAAGTAAAATGAAAAGTAATTATAAATGTATAACGTAATTATTTTAAGATTCCCCGTGCTGATTACCCGGTGTTGCCTGGGAATCTACTTATATCGATTTTCTTGGTATAAATGGGCTAAAAGACAGCATTCGTTATTGTGAGTTATCCGTAAATGAATACCCGCCATGTGCTGCTATGCTTGCACAGGAATCTATGTAGGCCTACTTGTCTCGATCTTCTTAGCTTCAATGAAAGACAAAAATTGTTATTGTGAGTTATCCGTAAGAGATAAACATATGTTGTCGGTGACTTTTTATAGAGCTTTTTGAGATAATGCATTGTGTGTACATTAATGTTGCGTATTTGTTGTGATTTAGGCAACGTAAGCCATTTAATCGTCCAAAGATCTACTTTTTTCACGTTTACCACTATAAAGTGCAATTTTTAAGGGTGTAGGAGTCGAGTATTGCAACTCTCATATGGCCATGTTCATCCCGGGAATCTCCTGAACATTTTGCAAAAAGCCCCATCACAATCGGATCAATGGTATGGCCGCGCATTAAGTATGAACAAACAAACAAACAAACAAAGAAAAATTATCAGGTGTATATAAATTGAAGCGTGGCACATGTGACAATGTCTATATAGGACAAACTGGTAGACCTTTTATCTCTCGGATAAAGGAACACATGAGAGCATATAACAGAAATTTAGAAAATTCAAAATATGCTAACCACCTATTCCAATTTAATCATTGTTTCGATCCAAATTTTGAAATTTTACATATTTGTGATAAGGGTAAGAAGTTAGATCTTTTGGAGGCTGTAGAAATTAATAAATTTAAAAGTAGTAAAAAACTGTTAAATTCTCAACTTGATTTGAACGAATCCCCTTTGTTAAATTAAAAAATTTAAATAAATATTGTTGTATTGTTGCTTAGATCAGTTGGAACACAATTCATAATTTAACATGTCTGAAGAAGGTACGGTGTACCGAAACAGCTGTCACTGAATTATATAATAAATATGAAAATCAAATAAAACTACGTTTTATTTTTTTTATTTAATTAATAAACAAACATTCGTTTATTTAATTAAATAAAAATAAAACTTAGTTTTATGTGATCTTCATATTTATTAAAATATAAATTAGTTACAGTTGTTTCGGTACTTTGTACCTTCTTCAGACATGATAACATACAAAATACCGAAACAGCTGTAACTAATTTGTATTTTAATAAATATGAAAATCACACAACACTATGTTTTATTTTTATTTTATTAAATAAATTATGGATTTTCGTCAAGTAAGTGTCAATTCAATTGATTAGTTAAGCACTCATTTGTGTACATTAGTTTCGTAACAGTTGTTCCAATACACTGTATCTTCATTAGATGAACTACATAAATACATTTTTTTTATTTTATGAATATAGTCAACTATGTAAAAACATTGTTTACATAGCTGACCATATTCATATAAAAGAAAAAAATATATATTTATGAAATTGTGATCATGTAGTTGATTATGCTCATAAATAGGAAAAAGATTGTATTTATGACATTCGTCTGAAGGGGATACAATGTATTGAAACAGCTGTTACGAACGTTAAATAAAATAAATATTTATGAAAATCATATACAACTTCGATGCTTTTATTTATTAAATAGAACGTAGATTTTCATAAAGTAAATACCAGATCAATTGATTCTGATTTATAGTTTGGTAGAAACATTGATCATGATTCCCTTGTATTTTAAAATTATTTACATTTTCTAATTAATTAATTAATTTTGTGATACTTATAGAAATATAACACATTTGATTTCATTATATTTCAAAACTTCAATACATTTATTCCTTATTCATTTATCTAATGATAATAAAGTGCTCATAAGAGCTAAAATTGTAATAAGTGAAAAAATCATTGAACAAATAATTTAATTAAAATACAGGGTGTAACAGGACCTCACCGACAAAATGATACGGATGATGGACCATGCAGAGAGGATAATTTTTTGTGAAGGAACATGTAGTCGCAAACACGTCGTTATGCGCAGATTGTGTTCACCCATAAGGGTCGGAATTGAATACAAACAATTTTACACGTATTATTTTATTAAAAAATATATGTTTTTACAATAAGTTTTCAAACAATAAGTGTATTAACGATGTCAAAAAGTATCCTCCCATGATCGGCCGATTCGTTGCTGCGACGATATCAAACATGAAATGAGGCACAGGGTCGACTGTTTGAACACTTGTGTATTTTTAATAAAATGATACGAGTACAATAGTTTGTATTCAATTCCGACCCTTATGGGTTAACACCTTCATCTGCGGGTAACTCATAAACGACGTGTCCCTTCACAAAAAATGATCCTCTCTGCATGACCTACCATCCCTTTCATGTTGTCGGTGAGGCCCTGTTACACTCTGTATATAGTATCTAATGCAGGGTACATAAAATCTGTAGATATCCAAATAAAACTAAACAGACTTGGACATTTTTGTGGAACTATACAAAGAACAATAAAACAAGATGTACAAAAATAAACATTATTAAAACTTTATAAAGTAACTGCATTGTATTTGCTATTATATGGAAGTAATTACTGGACCTTAACTTCTGACTAGAAATCGAATAATCAGAAATGAGATTTCTCCAATTTGTACCAGGTTATACATTTCTAGACTATAAAAGCAACATAGATATTAGAGAATAATTAAATATAGAATCAATTACATATATAGTTCAGAAATACAGAATAAATTGGAAATATCACATTAAATAAATGTCAGATTCTTAGACATCGAAAACTGTTTTACGCCATTATATAGTCGACGATTGAAGAGATATCGTGAACAAGTATTTTGAGACGGAACAGGCTACAAACGTTAAATCCTTAATGTCGTTGATTATGGTGTTGATAAAGAAGATGTTAATGCTTCTATCTTCTAGAATCTAGACAATCGGCGCGAGATGTGAACCTGATTGTCAGTCGTGCGTGACCGCTGTCTTTACCTCCAAAACATACATCTGGTACTCATTTCCATTAGAGGATGAGACTACTCAGGACTATTGATTAGGCCAGAATGTTTAGACCAATTTAAAAATCCTGCTCCCATTGATACCTCAAGTAAAAACGAAGTGCCTTATCGTCATCACCTTAGTCGTTCACAAATGAAGGCCATTTGTTGACCTGTTTCTGCATCAATAGAAATACCATCCAGAAGTATTTTGATTGAACTTCCTGGTCTTCTTCCTGTAGATTGATAGCTGAACATCTGCTTGATTATTCTGTGATCCTGCATTCGATAAACATGTTGCATCCATCTTGATTTATAATAAGAAATATCTTTTCTAAAGATTCCATGTGTAATTCATCTAAGATGTCTTATTTGTTTATGATCTAGTAGTGTGTATCCAGTAGTCCTTCGAAGATAACTCATTTCAGCAGATTGAAGTCTCTGTATATCCTTCTGTTTCAATATCTATACTTCGCTACCACAAAATAGTTGGAAGATTCAATGTGGCATGAAGATAGAATTTATTAATCATAAATACTTTTAAATTCAGGTATTTTGACATTTTTACATTCTTATTCTTAACATAAATAATGCATACATCCTATTACTGACAGAAACTATAATTTTGAATTTGTTGATGCTTTAAATATTTTGGTCATTGGTAACATCATAAAATAATGTAAATATTAATAAATAGACTCGTGTGATGGTTGGTAATAGACGGTATGATTTACAGATAAGTTGAAAAGGAAAAAAAAAACATTTAAGTAAAGTCATTACTTATTATTTATAAAATATTATTTGGACTAGTAATTACATACGGCAGTCAAACTTATACTCTTAATAAGAAAGATACATTACAAATACATATATGGTAAACAAATGTATTAAGAATAATTTTTGACCTATGAATCTTGGGGAAAACAACAAAAGAAACAATGCTGAAGTTTATAAGGTAATGGCAGTTCCCATTGTGACATATGGATCAGAGAATTGGGTCATGCATAGATCAGTCAGAATATTACTAGACACATCAGAGATGAGTTCCTCAGATACGTTGCAGGATATACTCTAAGAGACTACATTCCTAGTGAAACAATTAGCAAGAACTCAATTTTTTTAATTTAAATGAAAAATAAACAAAACTATACACAAAAATGTCATGAACACATTTTAATAATGGACCCTTCTAGGCTAACAAAACTTGCACTGTTGTACCAGCCTCAAGGCTATAGAGATGTGGGACGTCCTAGAAGACGATGGGAAGATGAATTCTGAGAACGGAACGGGCCGACGGCCTACCTTGAAGAAGAAGATGATGATGATTTGGGGAAATATGTATAATTAGAGCAACAATGAGATGCGTGATTTATATCAAGACATCGGTGTTGTTACTTTTTCTTGGTGATGAAGATAGGCAGTGCATGCTTCTAATATGTCAAATAATAGGGATGCAAAAAAAATGCCGGAAGAAAAACCTAGAGGAAGAAAGAAAAAAGGAAGACTTCGAACATTATGGATAAATGCAGAAGGAGATTTAGAAAGATGGGAAATAAAATGAGTAGGACAAAACAATCAGACATGAATGGTTTAACATGAGAGACGGCAAAGCTTCTCCAAGAAAAATAGTGCCATCAAGTATAGCCTATTGTAATCATCCATATTCTATGCACCTTGTTTAGTACGAATATATGGATGAATGGCGTGACGTATCTAGTAGTAGTAGGACTTTATTAGATTAAAGGTAAGATGCATGCAGTGCTATTTAGATATGGATCGCACGGGTAGCAAGCAGTATGTGATGTTGACAGTCTGTATCAATAAATGAATGTCTAGTAAAAATATAGACGTAAAAACAACAGAACAGTAGATAACTATACATTTACATGATACATTAAGCTAGATATAGTTATTAAGTATTAATAACATTACGTTTTACGTACATATTTATTCACGAATAAGTGTTCTGATTTTCCGCGACTTATCCAGAAATTTACCACGCTTGTCCAATTTTTTAGGTTTACCTTTAACTCGTAGAATGCCATACTATCACGATTTGAATTTAGAAATCTTTCTGGCAACAACTAACGCCTTTAATATTCCATATTACATTTTCCTAATAGACCTATAGGTATTTCGTCTTCAAAGCTCCCGCACATTGGACATAATCGCTATCGTGATCGTCGGTATTTCTTTTAGAAATTTCCATGTCCCCCAGCTAAACCAAGGGAGTCCTGATCTCTCTTTTTTTATTCCTTCTTGTTTTACCTTTTTCTTAAACACTGTTTTCCTTCTAGTTTTACCTTTTTTGTTAACTTTCTGTTAATCTCACATATAGACACAAGGACAAGACACACACCCAGACCCAAAGTGGAGATTAAAAATCCCCTACCCCGCCGGGAATCGAAGCCGGGTCGACGGAGTGGAAGGTAGGGACTTAACCGACTACGCCACGGCGCCGGACTCTTTAAATCCTAGACTATATATATATACATATATATATGTATATATATATATATATAAATAATTATTTTTCTCGAAAGGTGGTTTAGATATACTGTATTTGTAAGTACAGTGACTGTTTTCCCGTACAATCAGCGAAAATATTCCGGCGCTACGGTCTATCGAGAACTAGGGCCTTGTCGACTACTTGTTTCCGCCATTTAAGACTCTATGCTGCCAACTTCCTCCAATTCTGAATTCTTAGATTACGCAGATCCTGCTGTACGTTACCCATCCATCCATGTCTCGGGCGTCCGACTGATCGGCTTCCTTCTGGTTTAGTATTTTATATTTTCTTCAGGGCTCTATGATTACCCATCTTGTCCACATGTCCCAACCATCTCAATCTGCGAGTTACCTTGTAAGCTACTATTGTTGGGACTTTGCAACGTTCTTCCAATAATTACCCCCTCCTTATTTTTCTCCACACACTCTTGCGGTTTTCGGTCCCTTTTCCTAATACCCAACCCATCCCAATATGTGCGTATTGTCTCGGAAATGGCCGGGGTATTGAGATTATTGCTAATTCTTAAAACCCTCTATATCTTCGTGTGGTGGGAAATGTACATATTTGACCCTCCCCGATAGGTTGCGTCCCTATATAGCTCACGTAGCTTGAGGAATGTAATCGTACGTACACAGGGAAATATAAAACTAAGGAAAATAGAGAGAGCGAAATAGAGATTGACAAAACACAATTAGCAAGAATATATTTTAGTACTGACTTATTTTAATATTGTAATTAGACCTGTTAACGTTTTTTAATCAATTATCTGTAATTCTCATAGTTAATGTAGGTTTGAATATTGCATGCAATGAATGTATTGAGACGAACATGGATGGTGGTAGCGTGGACGATTAGCTCCTTTGACATTGAAGATCCGCTCTTTGTTTTAGTACTGTACATTTCGTTGTAGTTTATTGTCTTACAAATGCTATTATTCGATCCAATACTATAAAACCTCGGTGACCAACTCTTACATGCAAACCACTGCCCATTAACTTTCAATTTCAGTCTAGATTTAATTACTTTACGACCTACCGGACGTCACATTAAACCCACTTCTACTGCTTTATATTTTTTTAGTCCTGATCCTTGAAACGGTTTCAATTAATTTATGGACTTATTCAGGGGTGGGAAACATTCTGAAATATTTTCTTCAGTTATGCTAAAAAGTTCCACCGCTGTGGTCCTCTCGAGATAGCGTGCTGCCTTCTCACGCAGCGGGCCCGGGTTCTATCCCCCGGTCGGGGCAGTTTTTGTGGGTGAGGTTTTTATTGGGGTTTTTTCTCACCTGTAAGACAAATGTCAGGAAAACTTTAAGGCCCAAACGGTCCCCGAAATCATATGGCCATCATCATCATCATCCTTATCATTATCATCATCCTTCACCGGTGCGGAAAGCAACGGGAAGCTACCACACATACAATTTCCTAGTAAAGCTGCAAGCATAGCATGAAAATGATATGATTACAGTGAAGGATCTGCCTTCGGGCAGAATTAATATGGATGGATGCTAAACAGGTAAAGCGATGCCACTGCAGACTTACGATGGCCTTGTAGTAGTGAGAGGTTAAGGTTCTTAACTTTCTAGAGAACTTGCATGAGATGTCATTTGGATTGTCAGCCGAATACATACGTCTAGCACTCATTTCAATTGGAGGATTAGTCGATCCCAGAGCTTTGGTGGCCGGAAGGTGTATATTCATAGTCTGATGGATATTAATATAGGAAAATACCAGGTGAGAAATATCATGTCTCAAATAAAATTGCTTAAAGAATAAATTATGCGAAAGAGTAAATAATTTTTCTTAGCCGGTCGCGGTGGACTAGTGGTTATACTCCTTGCCTCAGGTATCGAGGGTCGCGGGTTCAAACCCGGCCGGGGTCGATGCATTTGTTTACGATAAGCTATGGGTCCCGAGTCTGAAGATTTTCAGGCTCGTAAAAGATCCTTAAGCCTGAATGATAAGACCTCTAAGCAAAATTTACCGAATTTTCCCGTCCTAGTACTACCTTTGTTTCATAGATGTCAGTATGACGCGGAAAGCTGACCACGGACCACTCAAATGACATCTATACGAAAACAAGTGTAACTAAATTAGTATGGTTCAAAACTTCCCTGTAGGGGGAGAACGCCTATGTTAAGGAAAACATGGGCTTACAAGATTACAAGAAGTTCTAGAGTACAGAGTGCCCTTTTTTTTCGATGAATTATATATCACTGATAAAATCCGCAAGTTCAATAAACGAAGGGAATAATTAATAAAATTATAAAACCTTCCATAGTACAAAGGCATACAAGAATGTGCCTATATAAAACATTACCATGATCATTACGTTATGGAAGTGAAGTATGGACAATGGGAATTTAAGGACATCCATCTTATCACAGCCAGCGATATGACGTTTCAGAGATCAACAGCAAGTTTTTCCCGATGAGTTCACAAAAGAATCGAAGTTGTCCTGCAAGAACTTCTGTTAGAATCAATTACCCATTTTATAAACGAGTGCAATGGCCTTGTTCAACGCAAAAATAGTTCCCATCGCAACATGCGGAATGGACCTCATTTGGGAGAAGTTGAGTCTAAGAAATCTAATAACTTTGGAAGCAGTCAAAACACGATTCTTGAAAGCCGCCCTAGGTGTCTCAAAACACACAAAGTCGAGGCTAGCATATGAACTCACCAAGGAACCCTTCTTCACAGAAGAACTGCGTATGAGGCTACCATCCACAGACAGCTCAAATAAACTACTTCAGGAAAGGGAGAAGAATAAACAAGAGATATGACTTTTATACAACAGAAGCCATGACAAACAGATCCTGGACCAATACCAATCAAGAACTCCGACACCTGGTGAACTCAATAGCAGTGCATGGATACTACCACAAGACCAAGTGTTTCCACGATCCCGGGAACAACTGTGCGAGCAACCATGCGACCGTTACCATGTAACCACCTGCAAAAAACGAGGGAAATCCCTGGGTAGAATTCTGCAAATGACAAGCTATGTGAATCAAATTAATGACAACTAATGTAACATATATTTTCTGCACAACTTGTGCGCATTTATTCTATTATTCTATTTTATAAACGAGTACCAATGCAATAGGAAAACCAATGTGTAACGTAGGCCTATGTCCAAGATTAGAATCCTATAAAACCATGCCCCACTACCACCCTCCGGGCCTTCCTTAGAAGAGATGAACTGAAAACTCAGCCTTGAGATCGTAACAGGACAACAAGCCTGTATGGAAGATGATGATGATGATTCTTAGACAGAAGCTGAAGAGACCGAGTTGTTACAAAATGTACCCAATATAAACAAGGCGAGTATGAGTAAAATCGCCAAAAGGGACATGCTGTTAAGAGCTGTGATGGAAAAGTACCTGAAGGCGTCTATCCATCAGCTGTCTCAAGCAAACACTGTAATTATGCCAATGTCTTCATTCAGCCCCGAGGGTTCAAACCAGCTCATCTTAAATGTAACAATTTGGTTTCACAAGTTTTGGTGTCTTCAGAATTACTACAATTCATCTTGAAACGCTTATTACATTTATTGTTCTGCAGTGATTGTATCACCAGGTTGCAAATTTATACTGTTGTGTTTTTTGCGTAGGTCAACGCTTTTATTAATTTTTAATTCTTATTTACTGTCTAACAGTATAGGTTACTAATTTATTTTTTAGTAAACAACTCAGTAAAACCTTTTTTAAAACACTAGCTAGAATGGTGTAGTGGGGTGCACTATAGTCTGAAGAACTAGAGGTCCACGGTTCGATTCCTGGTTCAGATATTAATTTTTCTTTTCACAATATCATTATAATATTATAATTACTTACTTACTCACTGGCACTATCGAACCCGTAGGTTCATGGCCGCGCGGACATAAGCTCTCCATACATCCCTATCCTGAGCTAATGCTTTCCAATCATTCCCTGTATAATCTACTTCCCTCAAATCATAGTTAATGTTATTCTCCCACCTCATTCTTGGTCTACCAACTGGGCGTTTTCCCTCTGGCTTTCCTACAAAAAACTTCCATGCAAGTCTTTCATTCCCCATACGTGCAACATGTCCTGCCCATCGCAGTCTACGATACTTAACTGTTCTTATTATATCTGGTTTCCCATAAAGACCATGTATTTCATTGTTATGTAGTCTTCTCCATTCACATGTTTGTTCATCTCTCTTTGGTCCAAATTTTTTTCTATATGCTTTATTCTCAAATACTTGTAATCTCCTTTCATCCCTTAAAGTAAGAGTCCATGTTTTTATAATATTATAATATGATCCATTTTTGGAACCGTGTTGAGATAACAGTATTGGAAAATGTTAAATAACATCGTTTACTGCTTATAAATGTGGTGGTGTAAAATTCTCAAATATAGATACTTCTAAACGAAGCCGGCTGTTGGCGATGGTAGTGTCACCTACCTGACAGCGGACGAAACGAGAATTATAGATTTGTATATGTGGAAAGAATTGTTAATGTTTGTGCCAGGTCTAGAATGGTGTAGTGGGCTGCACACTAGTCTGGAGAACTAGAGGTCCACGGTTCGATTCCTGGTTCAGACATTAATTTTTCTTTTCACAATATCATTATAATATTATATTATGATCCATTATTGGAACTGTGTTAAAATAACAGTATTGGAAAATTTAAAAAATGCAATTATTGAACACACAATTATCAAATGTATAGTTCATAGGAATTTGTTCACTATTTGCTAAATTTAATGTATTAGTTAGAGAGTCAGTCACTGCAAAATAATGCTCTGACCTATTCAGAATATTAAAAAGGAAGAGCTTCATTTATCACAAAGGCAGGAGCTGGTAAAGAGAATTCGATAAAGAGCGACGTGAAACACGACTGCCATTGGTTGTAAAACAAAATTCATTGAAACATGATTGGTCATTAACTACCATTTAGGGCACAAGTTAAATAGTCTTAGAAAATCCATTTTTGGACTAGTCTGGTTTTTGGAATGAATCTTCAGTTGTTAAAATTGTGTGGAATCACCCTGTGTAAATTTGTATATTGATCGGCGTAGCAAGTAAAGTGGTGTTACAAGTTACATATATTTAAATTGTATGGGACCTAATTTATTAAGATTGCTGTGTCGACTGATAGAATGTTTTATACAAGTACTAATGAAGAGTTGTAGGAAGATGGAGTGTTAATTGCACTTGGTATGTGAGCCAGGGAGCGGCAATGTTTTATTATATGCAGATCTGCCTATGTTCTTAGCATGTTTATAAAATTCGATCCTCGAGATACAGATCTCTACATGCACTTAGCACTACTATATTTCACCTATTTATATAAGTTACATTTTACATTCCATTTGAATAAAGGGTGGTTGCCATGGGTTCATACTATAGTTGGCATTCTAGACGGGCTATATACCAGTGTTAAGATTTTTTTTATTCAATTCTAGCACGTTGTCATTTCGATATTCTGGTATTGTCTGCTGGAATGGCTTTATTGTGACCATTTCTGAGTTTGGGGTGCCCAGAAGGCGGAGTTAAAATATAACACCTTATTTTCCTCGAATGCCCACGTCGTTTTTTCCGAAAGCTATAGAAAAATACGAGACTACGTGGCTTATCTGAATCATACCATATGATTTTTGGCTCACTCCAATAACTCTATCGGCCTCGATCTAGGGGTAAAGTTGTTTGCCTTTAGTCCCGAGAGCTGAGTTCAAACTCAGCCGGATCAGATTTTTTTTAGGATGAAAAAATCTCCTATATAATTTACGTCCATCAAATCATGATTATTGTTATTCTACTACATCATCCTAGGCTTACCTACTGGGCGCTTACCCTCTGGTTTTCCTACAAGGAGTTTCCATGCTATTCTTTCATTCCTCATTTCTGCCACATGTCCTGACCATTGCAGTCTACGTGACTTAACTGTTTATATTACATTTGACTTTCCATGAAGATCATGTAGCTTAATTGTTACGAAATAATCTCCATTCAACAAAAAAGGAACATCTATGCTATAGATTTGCCAGAGAAAAATGGATCGGAAGCTATTAAACATCACAAGAAGGGACCGCTTCAGGAACGAGGACATCCGCAAGATAACGAGGCTGAAAGACGTAGCAACATTAGCAATGGAGTTGAAATGGAAATGGGGGGGGGGGTCATGTGCTCCGAATGGATCCTAAAAGTGGACTTATACAGTGACTATGTGGGAACCCAGACTAGGGTAAAGGAAAGTTGGAAGAAAAAAAAAAGCGTTGGAGTGAAGTGTTAAAGTGTTATCTAGGAACATTGTGGACTAGAATAGCACAAGACGGATAAATATGGAAGGAATCCATAAAAAAATTGAAGTGCTAGTCCGAAGGGATTCGCTAACCCGGGGATGTCACGTAAGCCACCCTGCAGTCGTAGGAGGCCATTGCCCGAAATGGGATGATTATGGACTTATTCTCCGTTCACCTGTGTGTTAATCTCTCTTTGATCCAAACAATTTCATAAGAACTTCATTCTAAAATGCTCGTAATATTTTCCCCTCCCACCCTTAAACTTTTAAAACTTTCTTTATGTTGTTACATTGTTGAATCGTTTGCGCAAACTTACAAGTTTATGACCAACCAGCGAATTTAAGCCAATAATTTCATTCTAGAAAGGGAGTCGTGTATGCAAGAAATCGGGGAAACTCTGCTATAGAGAGAGATATATATCAGGATCGCCTTTAAGGATGTACCTAATCTGAATTTGTTCACTATAATTCTGAACTCTTATTTGTTTTCCTCTTCACGCTTGAATAAAATAATGTATTCATTTAATTGCAAATTATGCTAAGAGATGAATTGTTACATAACCTTGATCTTCACCGTGGGAGGTCCACGAGCAATTTAAAAATAAACAAAAAATCCGAGCACAATTACAAAGAGACGTACTCTTTTAAGTTGGTTGTGTTGGCAACCCAAAAAGCTCCATTATAATGAAGTCGTAAGCCCCCTGTTTATATCATCAAACTTCCTTTGTATGTAAATTAACATCGGCCTAGCAATACTGTGTACATGACAGTCCGATGATTGACTGACACTGGTTCGCAAAGGGTAACTAAAAGAATTATGGTCTTACGTACGAGGGGGTAAAGAGAAAAAACAAATGAATGTAAAAAATAAGATAAAAAACAAAAACCTCATTAACCCAGTCCATTTGGAGCAATTGAACTCGGTCACCCCTCTCTACCTCTCCTCTGTGGTTGTTTGGAACCTATAGGTCAATGAAGTTATATCTCTGAAGCGTTTGGAACGTGGTTCGAAGATGGAGTTTGGGAGGCTGGGCTAATACCAATTCTTAAACAATCCTTTGTTAGTTTATGTATATGACATCATAAACAATGGAAGGAAATCGACTCTGCATCGTGCTGCGATATAATTGAGCTGTATATTTAATGTAGGGGTGTCGAGGATTTACATCAGTGATGGCCAATTACAGGAGCTCTTTACATACAAACTCCTATCAAATAATGTTAAATTAAAAATACAACTAGCTAATGCCCTGCGTGCGCTGCTACGCCTAAATACATGAAATGTGTTTTCATGTTTAGTTAAATAAGTAAAAAGAAACATAATTATCGATTTATATCGTAATTGATTTTAGATACTCCGTGCTGATTACCTGACGTTTCCCGGGAATCTATTTATCCCAATCTTTTTGGCATCAATGAGCTGAAATACAAAAATGGTTATAGTGAATTATCCGTAATAGATAGACATATGCTGTCGCCTTTTTTTAGTATATATTTTTTGAGATATTCAATTCTGTGTACATTAATTTGGTAGCATAAGACATTTAAGCGACCAAAAAGCTACTTTTTTTAGTGCATATATACTTTTTTTTTACTCGGCCCAATATACATGATAATGTTATATACGTTAATTGTCCCAGAAAATTCTCCAAATGATGGTAAAAATTTCATTCAAATCGGTCAAGTGGTTTTTGAGTCCATTAAGGACAAACAAAAAACAGACTCACTCATTTATATATATATATATATATATATATATATACACACACACAGACTCAGAGATCCGGGTTCGAATCCCGTCCAGGCATTGATTTTTCTTATCATACCATATATATAAAGACTAAGAGGAAACATGTTGACTGAAACATTTGAATCCAATCTCTCTAACTTGAGACGAATAGATTACTCGTTAAATTAACGTCAATATTACGTTTGTAATTGGCTGATATGTAACCGAATATTCCCCATCATAATATTATATTCTTAATAGGAAAAAAACCCTTTTGTAATGTGAATAGAAGATAACTACAGTAGATATACCGATATTTCACTTAGGGAGAAATTTGCGATTGCTTGTGGATTGCCAAGCGCGTAAAGTTGGAGACCTTGGGTTTAAATCCGGATTCAGAATATGTGTGTGTTTATGAGTGTGTATTTGTGAGTGTGTATTTATGAGTATGTATTTATGAGTGTGTATTTATGAGTGTGTATTTATGAGTGTGTGTGTTTATGAGTGTGTGTGTTTATGAGTGTGTGTGTTTATGGGTGTGTGTGTTTATGAGTGTGTGTGTTTATGAGTGTGTATGTTTATGAGTGTGTGTGTTTATGAGTGTGTGTTTATGAGTGCGTGTGTTTATGAGTGTGTGTGTTTATGAGTGTGTGTGTTTATGAGTGTGTGTGTTTATGAGTGTGTGTGTTTATGAGTGTGTGTGTTTATGAGTGTATGTGTTTATGAGTGTGTTTGTGTTTATGAGTGTGTGTGTTTATGAGTGTGTGTGTTTATGAGTGTGTGTGGTTATGAGTGTGGGTGTGTATGAGTGTGTGGTGTTTTATGAGTGTGGTGTGTTTTGAGTGTGTGTGTGTGTTTTACGAGTGTGTGGTGTGGTTTATGTGTGTGTTTTATGAGTGTGTGTGTTTTTGAAGTGTGTGTTTATTAGTGTGTGTGTGTTATAATGAGTGTGTGTGTTTTATGACTTGTTGTTTTCTGTGTTTATGTACTGATGAATGTGTTTGTTTCTTCTTTTTTTTCTTTATTCTTTTTTCTTTTTCTTCTTTTTCTTTTTTTCATGCGTTTGTTCTTTTCTACCTTTTTTTTTTTTATTCTTTTTTTGTTTCTTTTTTTTTTTATTCATGTTTCTTCTTTTCTTCTTTTTTCTGTTATTTTTTTGCTGTTTTTTACTTTTCTTTTTTTTTTATTTCTTACGTTTGTTTTTTTCTTCTTTTTTTTCTTTTTTTTCTTCTTTTTTTTTTTTCTTCTTTTTTTTCTTTTTCTTTTTTGTTTTTTTCTTCTTTTTTGTTTTTTCTTTTTTGTTTTTTCTTTTTTTTTTTTTTTCATTTGTTTTTTTCTTCGTTTTTTTTTGTTTCTCTTTCGTTTTTTTCTTCTTTTTTTTCCTTTCTTCTTTTTTGTTTTTTTCTTCATTTTTTTCTTTTTTTTCTCTTTTTTTGTGTTTTTCTTACTTTTTTTTTTTTCTCTTTTTGTTTTTTCTTTTTTTTTTTTTTTCTTCTTTTTTTTTTTTCTTCTTTTTTTTCTTTTTTGTACTTCTTTTTTTTTTATTTTCTTATCTTTTTTTCTTTTATTTCTTCTTTTATTTTTTTATTTCTTCTTTTTTTTTTTTCTCTATTTTTTTTTTTTCTTACTGTTTTTTTTTTTCCCTTATTTTTATTTGTTTCTTTTTATTTTTTTTTTTCTTTTTTTTTCTTTTCCTTTTTGTTTTCTTGTCCGTTTTGTTGTTTGTGTTGCGTTGTTTTTATATGCGTGTGCGTTTATGTATGTGTATATGTGTTGTGTTTTTATATATATAGGTTATATTATGTGTTGGTGTGTGTGCGTGCGCTTAAAATTCTTTAGGTACAATATGTTGCAGAGGAAAACTATTATAGGCAGAGGAAAATATCAGATAATTAATAGGCAATGTATTATATTTTGGATTTACGAATCATTTTAGGTGCCTCAACAATTTAGTCTTTCCCTCAATATAAAAACATATAAAACTGGTTTTGAGGCCCATAGTGTAGCTGCGATTCTGAAAGTTTGGACCTAACAAAAATAACAATAAAAATCAACATTAAAATAATGACAGAAACCGATTTAATGGAGCTTTTTTTGTGTTTTGGCCTATATATGAAAATGACAAGGGGCGCATTAATAATAACTTTATTTTATATAAGAGAGTTCAGAACTTTTTTAAAGCGTTGTCTACCATGCAACCAGGTTAGACAAAATGTACAGTAGTTACAACAATGAATTATATGAGGCTTGTGGTGACACTATCGTAACTGTTGTAATGTGAATAGAATGGGGAATGAAAGAGGGGCATGGAAACCAGACGGAAAGTTCCTAGTCGGTACGCCAAGAATGAGCTGGTAGAATATAATTAACCAGAATTTGAGGAAGGTAAATTATTTAGGAGATACCTGGAAAACGTTGGCACAGAATAGAGATGTATGCAGACCTTTTGCCTCGCGACCATGAACCTTTGAGTTCGGTAGTATCAGTGATTTAGTTAATTATTGCATTACAATGGTAGATTATATTTTCGTAATATTTGTCACGGCTTTGGCAACATCTCGGCATTGTTCCAATAAACAACTCGATAAATACATATTAAATTACAATTTTTTACATGTGGGAGACAGGGAAGTAAGTGATCTGTTATTTACGATGTATGTGAGATCTCTTTACACTGTATTAAATGTATAATATTGCAATCGTAAAGGTCATGCAAGGAAGAGTCAATTTGTTTTCTGTTGAGAAAAGATTCACTGTTAATAAATCATTTGATGCTGAAAATGTTCAGGTTAACATTTATTAGGAGGAAAAATGCTAGTGCCTACAAAAAATGTACAAAGTAAGAATCCAATTTACCGAATTTGACAATATCATCATGATGAACATTTTAGGTTTAGGCTCAGTTGAGCCTATTCTTATTTCTCTCGAGAAGTTCTTGATTTATCTAGCGTTGTTTTGGTCTTTCTTTGCCTCTTTCGCCTTTAGGTTGATACTTGAATAGGTCTACCTTCTTTGGCAAACTTATTTTAATTCATTCTGTGTATAACCAACCGACTTAATCTCAAACCGGTCTTACTTCTTCAAAATTAAATTGTATTCTAATAATAATAATAATAATAATAATAATAATAATAATAATAATAATAATAATAATAATAATAATAATAATAATAATAATAATAATAATAATAATAATAATAATAATAAAGATAATGATAATGCTAACAATAATAATATGCTATATCATTTTGAGAATAAAGTTCTTAGGAAAAATTTTGGACCAAAGAGAGATGAACAGACGAGTGAATGCATACCAGTGAACTACATGGTCTTTATAGGAAGCCAGATATAATAAGAATACCTAAGTTTCATAGACTGCGATGGGCAGGACATGTGGTACGAAAGGGAAATGAAAGACGTGCATGGAAGCTTCTTGTAGGAAAACCAGAGGGAAAACGCCCAGTTGGTAGACCAAGAATGAGGTGGGTGAATAACATTATCTATGATTTGAGGGAAGTAGATTATACAGGTAATGACTGAAAAACATTAGCTCGGGATAGGGATGCATGGAGATCTTATGTCCGTATGGGCATGAACCTATGGCTTTGATAGTGCCAGTGAGTTAGTTAATAGGCTATATCATTCTTGCCTACGTAATGGGTATTATCCCTCTGATTTTCTTGTGAGAAGATTCCATGTCTCACTTCCATTCTCATTCATGTCACATGCTCTGCTATTGTTATCGCCGCCCTTCGAACTTACCTGTTCTTGTTACTAATTGTTTCCAATAAAGATAATCCAGATAACTATTAGGCAATTTTATCCATTCACCTGTCTGTTCGCCTTTCGTAATTAATTTTAAACTCTTAGTATTATTATTATTATTGCTGCTATTATTACTATTTAACATTGTTATATTCTTATGTAATATATGTTTGTCCTGGTGAGTGGAAGAGAAGGCCACATGGCCTTAACTCCACCAGGCTAAATAAATCTTAAATCTTAAAAAAAATCTAAATCTTAAATTATTATTATTATTATTGTTACTATTATTATTGTTATTGTTGTTATGGTTATTATTGTTATAGTAATTATTATTATTATTATTATTATTATTATTATTATTATTATTATTATTATTATTATTATTATTATTATTATCATTATTATCATCATCATCATCATCATCCAGGAGTCGGCCGCGGTGGACTAGTGATTATGCTCCTTGCCTCTGGTTTCGAGGGTCGCGGGTTCAAACCCGGCCGGGGACGATGGATTTTTTAGGACGGAAAAATCCAAGGAACAAGTCCTCCGGGAGGGACTTTAAGCCGTGGGTCCCGAGTCTGAATATTTTCAGGCTCGTAAAAAATCCTTAAGCACGAATGAAAAGGCCTCTAAGCAAAATTTACCGAATTTTCTTGTCCTAGTACTTCCTTGGTTTTCTAGATGTCAGTATGAGGCGGAACGCTGACCACGGACCACTCAAAATGACATCTATACGAAAACAAGTATAACTAAATTAGTATGGTTGAAATCCTTCCCTGTAGGGGGAGCGCGCCTAAATCTCTGTAAAGGGAATACATAGGCTTACAATACAAAAAATCATCATCCAGGTATTAAGCCTGTTGGCTCGTTCCGGTTTCATGAAAGCTAGAATTGTTAAAATTGTTCGGACGATCTTCTGTGTGGGCGTCCAACATTTCTCCTTCCATGAGGTTTATAATTGAGCAATAATTTTGCAAATCTTTCTTCTGGCATTCTATCAATATGTTCTTTCCAGGCGTTCCTATATTTAATTGTTCGGTCTGTAAATTTGAAAATATTTAGTTTCTTTCTTATATCTTCATTTCTTTTCTTATCCAGCAGAGTATATCCTGCTATATTTCTTAAAAATCTCATCTCAGCTGCTTCCAATATTTGTTCTTGTCTTTTAGTGATCGTCCAACATTCTGATCCATACATCAGCACAAGAACAGCCATTACTTTATAAAATGTCGTTTTTTTTCTTTTCTTGTGTTTTTAAGAGTTATTTTAATAGTGCCACATATTAGATTAAATGTATTTATTTTGTCATTAATATCTTCAGTTTTAACATATGATAAATTGAAACCTAGATATTTGAAACTGTTCACTTGCTCTAGAATTTTATCATCGATTACTATTTTTACTCTTAAGGTATCATGTCCTTTAAATACTAAAATTTTAGTTTTATACTTTGAAATTTTTAAATTGTAATTGGCACTTACTTTTTCCAAATTAAAAATAGCTCTTTGTAGATCATCTTCTGAACTGGAAATAACTACTTGATCATCGGCAAATAATATTGTATTATTATTATTATTATTATTATTATTTATTATTATTATTATTATTATTATTATTATTATTATTATTATTATTAAATTTTCAATATATTTCCATTCCCAATTTATAATCAAGAAACAACAAATTTTCTGTTAATCAATAAAAGTATTGAAAATTACCTTTAATCCTTTGACTTAACAAATGCTACCAACTCATAAATAAACAACACGAATAAGAAAATAATGTGTGTGATCCAAAATTACATATCCATTCCCGACAGATAGTGTTCTTGTAAGACTCGCGTGGCGTGGGATATGTGAAAGTACCTATAGGGGTTAAAGTAAGGTAAAAAGGAGATTGGGAGAGAGAGTGAGAGAGAAATGTTGTTAACTAATTAAAGAAATACATATGCGAATAAAAGGCAGTCATCTGGATATGTTCTCACACCCGTCCTTACATATACCTAACTGTGCAACTGATTTTTCTTTACATTGATAAATGAAGTTGGTAGGTCAGACAGATTTTATAGCGGTATTCTTCATGTCAGTCATTTGAATGTGCACCGTCTGGGATGATATTTTAATTGCTCCGAGGTTGGCACCACTGAGAACACTGACATATGTAAATTCTCATCCATAGGTTTGTAAATAAATCATACCATTACTTCTGTGCAATCTTCATGGCTTCCCTTGGAACCAGTTATGAATCTTAGCCACACTTCTCGAGACATAGTATGACTGAACAAATCACAACACACACATCATGTATCGTCATCACTGCATTTCGTATTAACAGGATGTTAACATATTTTGAATCCATGAACAGTTATTTACGCTTATGGGAAGACTTTGTTAAGATATTCAATACCAATAAAATTCATTGCTAAAACCGTTGAGGTGGAGAGTCATAAAATAAAAAAAGTTAAAATACCTTCTTAGGTCAAATCCGTCGTCCTCAACTTTTAAAATATGTGATCTTTATGCCTGTAGGCCTTTCAGGACACCCGTCCCATCTTCAGCAGTTCATTCTTCGCTACAGCATCCAGGTTGATGTTTGATGCTGTAGCGAAGAATGAACTGCTGAAGATGGGACGGATGTCCTGAAAGGCCTACAGGCATAAAGATCACATATTTTAAAAGTAGAGGACGACGGATTTTACGTAAGAAGGTATTTTAACTTATTTTATTTGTTAAGATAGGTAAAAGTAAGTAGTTATGTTTCCGTTTCTCATTAACAGACTTAAATTTTTTGTGTTAATTAAAGATACAAATAGGGCTCAACTGCACTTCTAGTAGCGCTTGATTTTTCAGTTATATTATTGTAAACTATGTTTACTAACATTATTTAATATTTCAAATTTTTTCAAACAATTTTTATAACATTATTAGACAATTTTGTAGTATTTATTTAAATATGCAAATCATAATATTATAACACTATTAGACAATATTGTGATGCTAACTGCTATTTTCTCCACAGAGTATATTACTTAGTCTATGATTTTTCTATCGCTGTTTTGAGTTATCGCTGTTTGGATGAGCGTTAGGGAGTGGTAAGTAAGTGTACACCCATTTTTAATAAACGTTCTGTAATTTTAATATCACTAATATATTTTTTTAACATAGATTTTGGGATTTATTGCAAATATTGGTCATTTAAATTTCATAGCGACGGATAATAATCGAGGATGATAATCGATATGTGGTTCGATTTTTGTTATCGCTAGCTCTATAGACTCTGGCGCATGCACACTGTTGTTCTATAGGACTTAGAAAATATTTCACGCTAGTTTAAGTGCAGTTTGTCCACAAATAGCTTAGAAAATATTTCACGCTAGTTTAAGTGCAGTTTGTCCACAAATAGCTTAGAAAATATTTCACGCTAGTTTAAGTGCAGTTTGTCCACAAATAGCTTAGAAAATATTTCACGCTAGTTTAAGTGCAGTTGGTCGACAAATAGCTTAGAAAATATTTCACGCTAGTTTAAGTGCAGTTTGTCCACAAATAGCTTTAAAATAGTAATAATAATAGTCGCAATAATGACATCATAAAAATTGAAAAGTAAGTTTTAATATAGGTATAAGAATGGACTGTTTAAAAAATTATGTACGAGGGAACAAGGGAAGTAAGTAGTACGTACGTTACTAGTCGACGACGTGTTTCAGCCCGAGTTTTAGCGAGAGCTAGCAAATAAGTTCCAGACCAGTAATATACTTTTTTCCCTAATCTAATATATAAAGATGAGTGAATGTTTGTTTGTTCGTTCGTTCGTACTTTATGCGCGGCCATACCGTTGATCCGATTGTGATGGGGCTTTTTGCAAAATGTTCATCAGATCCCCGGGATGAACATAGCCTATAAGAGAGTTGTGATACTCAACTCCGACACCCTTAAAAATCGCCGTTTGTAATGGAAAACGTGAAAAAAGTAGCTTTTTGGACGATTAAATGGCTTACGCTGCCTAAACCATAACAAATACACAAAATGAATGTACACAGAATTGAATATCTCAAAAAGCTCTACAAAAAGTCAGCGACAGCATATGTTTATGTTTTACGGATAACTCACAATAACCATTTTTTTTCATTGATGCCAAGATGATCCAGACAAGTACTTAGATTCCTGTGTAAGCATAGCGGCACATGGCGGGTATTTTTTTTACGAATAACTCACAATAATGAATTTTGTCTTTTAGCTCGGGCAACACCGGGTAATCAGCACGAGAACCTTAAAATAATTACGATATACATTTGTAATTATTTTTCATTTTACTTATTCAACTAATCATAAGAAGTACATTAATTTTTGCCTCTCAGCTCATTTATGCCAAGAAGATCGAGATGAGTGGATTCCCGGACAACGCCGGGTAAACAGCACAGGGTATCTGAAAATAATTGCGATATAACATTTTCATTCTACTGATTTAACTAAACAAAACATTAATTTTCGTAGATGAACAAACAGGTGAATGGAGAAGACTACATAACAATGAACTTTATGGTCTTTATAGGAAGCCAGATATAATAAGAATAGTTAAGTCTCGTAGACTGCGATGGGCAGGACATGTTGCACGTATGGGGAATGAAAGACTTGCATGGAAGCTTCTTGTAGGAAAGCCAGAGGAAAAACGCCTAGTTGGTAGACCAAGAATGAGGTGGGAGAATAACATTAACAATGATTTGAGGGAAGTAGATTATACAGGGAATGATTGGAAAGCATTGACTCAGGATAGGGATATATGGAGAGCTTATATCCGCGCGGCCATGAACCTACGGGTTCGATAGTGCCAGTGAGTAAGTAAGTAAGTATTTCAGCTCGTTTTGTCGAGAAGATCGGGATAAGTAGATACCCGGGCAACGCCGGGTAATTAGCACGGGGTATCTAAGAAATATAATTTTTAAATTATTTTTCCTTATACTAATTCAACTAATCATAAAAGTAAATTAATTTTCATTTGTTTAGGCGTAGCAGCGCACGCCGGGGTTAACTAGTTAAGAATATAATTTTGTTCACTCTTACATTAATAATTATGTTAATTTTTTACGTTTCTTCTTGGTTTGAAGAGTTCAATTGTTTTATAGCAAGGGAATGTTGATAAAACAACTGCAATTGTTTATTGTTGTCTGAATTAGTGGCAGACGTTTTAAATATAAGTTTCAGACTGCATATAAATTACAGATATGATTAATTTTGATATATAGAGGAAGCGGCGAATGCTGTGGTTCATTTTCTATTATCAGCAAAGTTGAAACATGTATATTTTAATATGTATTATTAAGTCAATTACTTTTCTTCCCTAGCGAAGTAAGTTGAGCAATTACATGCTGCTGTTAATGGATACCAAGGCCTCTCTGGTAAATTCAACATACCTCTCCATTAGGCTACTATTAGAATGGGAATGAACACACGTTTTAATGTATGCTGATGATGTAGTGGTTATTATTCAAGAAAATGAAAATAATTTGCAGTACTCTTTACCTGAATTAAATCAGTTATGCCAAGAATATTATTTTAAAATACAAAGGAGAAACAAAAATAATATAATTTTGGATAAATGAACATATAAGATCAAAAATTGTAATAGACAACAAGCCTCTGGAATAAGTAACATATTTTAATTGTTTCTGTTGTAATTTTATTATAAACACAAAAACTGAAAGAGACACACATATTAAACTGTCGAAATTTCAAATGATATGCGGAACTATACATAAAACATCAAAGAACAAAACAAGTAGAGATAATAGATTGAAGTTTTATAAAACAATGGTAGTTCCTGTATTACTTTATGGGAGCGAAACTTGGGTAATGATAAAAAAAATTACAAAGTATAATACAAAGCGTAAAAACGAACTTCCTTAGAATAACAAAGCCTGCACAAAATTGAATCGGATGAAGAGTGAAGATATTAGAACAGAGTTAAATACATATCTACTGAATGAAAAAAATTATAGAATACATGGCTAAACGTTTTAAACATGCAGAAAGAATGAATGTAGGAAGATTACCAAAAGCAGCATTTAACTACAAGCCAAGAGGAACAAATAATGTAGGACGGCCGGTGAACAGATGGACAAAACTGCGAGGCGAAACAGACAGTTTGCCTAGCCCTTAAAATGAATAATAATAATGGTAATGATAATAATAATAATGATGATAATAATAATAATGATGATAATAATAATATAAATAATGATTATAAAAATATTAATAATAGTGATAATAATAATAATGATTATAATAATGGTGATAATAATGATGATGATGATGATAATATAATAATAGTGATTATAGTAATAATAATAATAGTAATAATAGTAATGATAATACTTACTTACTCACTGGCACTATCGAACCCGTAGGTTCATGGCCGCGCGGACATAAACTCTCCATACATCCCTATCCTGAGCTAATGTTTTCCAATCATTCCCTGTATAATCTACTTCCCTCAAATCACAGTTAATGTTATTCTCCCACCTCATTCTCGGTCTACCAACTGGGCGTTTACCCTCTGGCTTTCCTACAAGAAGCTTCCATGCAAGTCTTTCATTCCCCATACGTGCAACATGTCCTGCCCAACGCAGTCTACGAGAATTAACTGTTTTTATTATATCTGGCTTCCTATAAAGACCATGTAGTTCATTGTTATGTAGTCTTCTCCATTCACCTGTCTGTTCATCTCTCTTTGGTTCAAAAAATTTCCTAAGTACTTTATTCTCAAATACTTGTAATCTCCTTTCCTCCCTTAAAGTAAGAGTTCATGTTTCGCACCCATATTGTATAACTGGTAGAATAACAGTTTTATACATTTTCAGTTTAACGTTTTTTGAAAGGAGTTGGGACATCAAGAGTCTCTGCAATGCATAATAACACGCATTTCCAGAATTGAGCCTATGTTTAATTTCTTTGTGCATCTCATTCCTATTTGTGATTATTGTTCCTAGGTATTTGAATTCATCCACTTCCTCAAAATTTCCCTCATTTGTTATTAGCTGTCCATTTCCATTATATAATGTATTTCTACGTGTGACCATATATTTAGTTTTATTGATATTTACTTCCAGTCCTAAGTTCTTAGTGTTACTCAACAGTGTGTGCGTATTGTCCTTTAGTATATCCACGCTATCGGCCAACAATACTACATCATCAGCATAAACTAACAGTTTATTAATACTATTCAGTTGTAAACCTTCCTCATTCTCTAAAGATTTAATGGCATGCTCTAGTACAAAATTAAATAGTAGAGGAGATAGTGCATCTCCTTGCTTCAACCCATTCTGGATTTCAAAAGTGTCTGAAAACCCTTTGCCTACACGCACCCTACTCTTTGTACCATTTAGACACATTCGTATAAGTCTAACTAACTTTTTAGGAATTCCGAACTCCAGCAGGATACTATATAACTTCTCCCTCTTAATTGAATCATATGCTTTTTTGAAGTCTACATATAGTTGATGTACAGTACCACTATATTCCCATTTCTTTTCTAAAATCTGTCTTATACTAAAAATCTGATCTGTTGTAGACCTGTTTCTTCTAAATGCACATTGATGATCTCCTAGAACGTCATCAATATAGGGAGTAAGTCTGCTTTCTAATATATTTGTTAGAATTTTGTACGAAGTTGAAAGTAATGAGATGCCCCTGTAGTTGTTGCAATCAGTTTTATCTCCTTTCTTATAAATTGGTACGATAATTGATTCCTTCCATTCATCTGGAAGAGCTTCCTTTTCCCAAATCATACTAAGCAACCAGCATATCTTGTCCATCAATTTTTCTCCCTCTGATTTTATCAGTTCCGCTGGGATCTCATATGAACCTGATGCTTTATACATCTTCAATTTTTCAATTGCCATTTCAACCTCTAATGCACTTGGCTCTGTGACTAGCATTTCTGCTGTCTGTAAATTATCCTCCTCAATGTCCTGTTCTGTATGTACATTTAATAGCTGATTAAAGAAACTTTTCCATCTATTTAATATACTCCTAGAATCTGCAATCATATCCCCATTTTTATTCCGAATTATGTATGTTCTAGCCTGAAACCCTTTCTTCTCTACACTAATTCCCTGACATAATTCTCTAATGTTCCTATTTTTTGCGTTCATTTAAAGATCATTAATCTTCTCTCTCAAATATTCCCTCTTTTTACTTTTTAGTAACTTGGTGGTTTCCCGTCTAACACTACCCAATTGCTCTAAATTTACCTCATTTGGCTAGTTTAACCATTTCATTTTTGCTAGCTTTCTTTTCTTTACAATGTCGGCACATTCCTCATCAAACCATTTCTTGTTTTGCCCCTTTTTTAAACAACCAATGCTTTCTGATGCTGACAATTTAATAGTATCTCTTATAGCCTCACATTCTTTATTTATATCAGTTTCTTCTTCGTTTGCCACATTGTCATCGGAAGATTCCAGTACTTCAAATCTATTAGCAATTTTGATTTGGTATTCTTGCCGCATTTCATCATTTTTCAAGTTTTTTAATTCATATTTCACAGAATCATCTTTAACGTTTGTTCCTCTCATAAGCGATAGCCGTTGTCTGATTTTCACTCTGACCAGATGATGATCCGAATTGCAGTCTGTCCCTCTAACTGATCTATCATCAATGATGCTACTGTGCCAGCGTTTATCCACTAATACATGATCTATCTGGTTCCGAGTTTCTCCATCTGGGGACGTCCAGGTGTATTTATGAATATCCTTATGCTGAAATGTTGTGCTCTTCACAATGAGATTCTTTGATGTGGCAAATGTGACTAATATAACCCCGTTGTCGTTACTATCTTCATGAAGACTGAATTAGCCTATTGTTGGTTTGAATATATCTTCCCGCCCCACTTTTGCATTAAAATCTCCTATGACAATTTTCATGTGATATCGCGAAAGGCTGTCAAATAAGCATTCTAATTCTTCATAGAACTCATCCTTGATCTTGTCATCTTTATCTTCTGTGGGGGCATGTACATTTACAATTATAAAATCATGTCTTTTACCCTTTAGAATTATGTATGATACCCTATCACTAACAAACTTAATATCTCGGATAGCGGATAGGATCCTCCTTCTGACTAAAAAGCCCGTTCCAAATGCAGGTCTTTCTGCACCCCCGTAGTATAATGCAAAACTTCCTGATTCCTGACTACCTTCTCCTGGCCACCTAACTTCCTGTAAAGCGACTATATCCAAGGGCGATTTATCTAATTCCCGCGTTAATATCTCTAGTGCCCCGCTATTGTATAATGTTCTAACATTCCATGTTCCTAGGAACATATCCCTGTGTTTGAGCCTTTGGCATGGGTTCCCTGAAGTAGTCCCCGCCCGAGAACCGAATGGGGGACTATTTGACCTCCGGAAAATTTTACCCCAGTTGAACCCATGTCCGCATTTCTTGACGGTTATATTTTTACTGTGAAAATCGTCACTCTTTCGCCCAAGGTACTTTTTTCGTCTGGCTTATCACCTTCGACCAGTCCGGCATGGGTAATCCTATCGGCAGCAATGCTACCGCCGGCATAGCTCTCAGGATCATTTAAGCACGCAAGCCACTCCACCACGACAAGGTAAAGATACCAGTAATGATAATAATAGTAATATTTAATTATAATAGTAATAATAATAGTAGTAGTAATAATAATATTAATAATACTAATAATAATAATAATAATAATTATTATTATTATTAAACCCGCCAAAGCCTGTCCCAAGCCAGGTTAGAAAAGGGTGAGGGGGAGGAGTAACAACCTCGTTAAAAAACCAGGGTTCAGTACGCCCGGCTGATAGTACCCTGTGAGGGCCCCTTATCTACGGTAGAGATACTGCTGCCTTGCAGTTCGTCATTGGCTTGACAAAGGCTCGAGGAAGAAAACCTTGACCAAAAATTACCTGGTCCTCCAGGTTGGGGGTTGATACATCAGGCCAGCTCCCTGTTTGTCACAAAAAACATAACAATGCTAAAAAGCCTAAAGATTTAAAGCCGGGCGGAAATAACCAAGACGACAAAAGCAAAGGAAAAGGACATTTCTTGTTGTAACATGAAATATCCGAGGTGTTCAAAATAAAATGGTTGACATATTAGAGGAAATGAAAATGCTTAACAAATACATAATTGTGCTAACAGAAATAAAAAAGAAAAGAAAAGGTTCAGAAGTTAAAGGTCCATATATGCATTTTTTCAGCGGAGTAGAAAAACATAAAAGAGCGCAGAGAGGAATCTCAATAATAATTAATAAGGAATTCAAGAAATTTATAACTAGTTGCGAGGCCATAAATGAAAATATGATTAAAATGAATATAAATATTTTTGGGAAAAAAGTTACAATTCTAGGAGTGTATGGCATAATCCAAGATGAATCGCCTACGAAGAAAGACGAGTTCTATGGAAACTTGAATAACGTAATAAGCGAAATTGGGAACTCAAGAGAAATTATTGTGATGGGAGATTTTAATGGTAGAACAGGCACCAGAATTGGAAGTGAAGTAGTCGGTCCTTTTGGAGAGGAGAAAATTAATGATAACGGTGAAAAGGAAGACTTATGTAAATATGTGAGCAGTACTCGTTAAAAATTACAAACGGATTTTATCAACACAGACATTCATAAATACACAAGATATCAAGATACTTTACAGCAGAGATCAATAATAGATTATATAATTGTTGGACAAAATACGGATTTGAAAATACAAGATGTTAGAGTGTATAGAGGCCCAACCTGTGGCAGTGATCATTATTTGGTAAATGCAAAAATATTTTTTCCATATTTTAATAAGAGTGACGATAAGAAAGAGAAATTGGAGACATCAGAAATTACGCACACACCTCTATATAATACTCAGTTGTTAGAGGACGATAGTATTTTATACCTTTACCGCAAGAGGCTGGACGAAAAGTTAATTGAAAATACATTTGATACTCCTGAAAAACAATATCAGTATATTGTCGAAAATATACATATGGCTGCTAGGGAAGCTTTGGGAGAAAAGGAAATGGAGAATAAGAAAACTTATTTTTGGAACAAGGAGATTAAGAATGATGTAGATGATAAAAAAGTAAATATCTTAAATGGTTAAGTACAAAAAATTTGACGGACAAAATGGAGTATAAAAAAGCACAAGCAAAGGTAAGAAAGAAGGTGACAGAAGAAAAGAATAAATATTGGGAAAGAACCTGTCAAAGAATTCAGACTTATATTGGAGGAAAAAGATGTTCAGAGGCATGGAGAACTTTGAAAAATTTAAGAAAGCCAGGACACAATAAAATCAATATTCAGGGAATTTCTTTAAATGAATGGAAATTATATTTTAGCAAGCTATTGACTGAAGATCGTTTGGAATTTTTAAGTGGAATTGCAGAGGAAACTGATGATCAAAACAGAACGAGTATACATTTAGATATTGAGACAGTAGAGATAGCAATTGGAAGTTAAAAAAATGGAACGGCTTGTGGGGAAGAAGGAGTACAGCCAGAATTAATTAAATATGGTACAAGGAAATTATTTGAATTGTTAAGGAGCCTTTTTGAGAGATGCCTAAACGGAGAAGATGTACCAGTAAAATGGAAAATTGGGTTGATATCAGTCATTCATAAGAAAGGAAGAAAGGATGAGTGCAATAATTATAGAGGAATCACCGTAATGAATGTTTTTAGCCGTATATATGGAAAAATAATCAAATACTATTTGGAAGAAAATTATAAACATAAGGAGAATGAAGTACAAGCAGGCTTTAGGTCTGAGAGATATACAATTGATCACATATTTGTGGTAAAACAATTGATTGAAAAGACGAATAATAACAACCAACAAGTTCATTTCACATTTGTGGATTTAGAAAAGGCATATGACACTGTACCTTTACAAAAGTTGTGGGAAGCATTAGAAGATATGGCCATAAATGATACAATTATTAATGCAATAAAAAATTTGTATAAAAATGCAGTATCTAAAATTAAAATTGGAAAATATATATCAGAAGAAATTAAAGTAACAAAAGGCCTTCGTCAAGGTTGTAGCATATCACCAACATTATTTAAGATATTTATACATAAAGCACTGTCAAACTGGAGCAAAAAAATGTTCAGGAATGGGAGTACCAATTGGAGATGGATCAACAGATGCAATATATACATTGTTATTTGAGGATGACCAGATAATAATTACTCAAGAATATGAAGACATGGAGTTTATGTTCAGAACATTATTGGACGAATACGATAACTGGGGTTTGAAAATAAATTTAGAAAAAAAATTTTATATGGGATATGGAGCCAAAACCGAAGATTTGATATTAGAAGATGAAAAGGGGTATATTAGAGGATGTGAAGAATTTGAGTATCTGGGAGTAAAATTAGATAAAGAGGATAAACAAGAAAGTGATATTAAGAACAGAATAAATAAAGGTAGAGCAATAACAGCAATGATGAATGGAGTCTTATGGAACAGACATATAACCAGGAAAAATAAGTTACAAATATATAATTCAATAGTGAGAAGTACTGTCACATATGGAGCTGAAGTTTGGAAATTCAACAAAAACTTAGAACAAAAACTTATGTCGATGGAAATGGATTTCTTGAGGAGAGCAGCAAGATGTTCAAAATTAGACAAAATAAGAAATACTGTCATAAGAGAAAAAATGAATATTGGTTATTCAATAGTAGATTATATACAGTATAAGCAATTAAATTGGTATGGGCACGTACGACGAATGCAAGAAGAAAGATTACCCAGGAAAACATTGGAATGGTGTCCACCTGGAAGGAGGAGGAGAGGAAGACCTCGAAACTCGTGGATGCAGGAAATAAGAACTGGAATGAGAGCAAGGGGACTGGAGGACATGGATTGGATGGAGAGAGACGAGTGGAGAAGAAAAAATAAAACTTTAGGCACAGAAAGATGTGTAAACATTAAAATTCTGTATATAAATAAAATTATTATTGTTGTTATTATTATTATTATTATTATTATTATTATTATTATTATTATTATTATTATTATTATTATTATTATTATTATTATTATTGTGGTAGTAGTAATAGCTTTATTTTACCTGGCAGAGTTAAGGATTTAAGACCTTGTCTACAACTCTTAACTAACATTAACTGGTGAAGCAGGGTGGTTCCTAGAATTAATTTGGTTATTATTTGGGACCACACAATAAGCTTTTGTTATACAGTGCTTAAAGGTAACTCAAGGGTTGGCAGGTATATGTACCTGGCGAAGTGAAACTAATGTTTATTATAAAAGTGTAAATTTGATTGACGTGTTGAATATGGTGAAATTTGCAAAACAATAAATTTTGTTAAAAGGAATACTTAACATTAGTAATTCCCAGAATTAATTTGGTTATTATTTGGGACCACACAATAAGCTTTGTTACACAGTGGTTAACGGTAACTCAAGGGTTGGCAGGTACATGTACCTAGCGAAGCGAAACTAATGTTTATTATACAAGTATAAATTTGATTGACGTGTTGAATATGTTCAAAATTGCAAAACAATAATTTTTGTTAAAAGGAATACTTGAGCCAATTTAATACGTCCTTGCAAAATTAATATAAAAGGCCAAGAAATTTTATTGTGAACACAGTGTGGTTGGTCGCTCTCATACGATCACACAGTGTGTGGTATGTTGTGCTCATACGAACAGTGTGGTTAGTAGCTCATACACACACGGAGTGTGGCTAGTGGCCCATACGAGTACATAGAGTGTGGCCAGTGTCTACCTTACGAAAACAGAGTGGGCTAGTTTATCATATTACAAGTGTTCAGAGGAGCCTGTTTGCTCCCATATTATTAAATAAAAGTTAGAATCAATTTATTGTACGTAAATATACTATATTTGCTCAAGTACCCTTCAAGACATATTAAGTCATTGTGTATTGTGTTGTATATAAGAATTTCACAGAATAAACCCGTTTTAATTAACTACACTACTCATTGTTACTGATCATCGAATTCCTTGTCCTTCACATCGGTAGAACCCAGAAATAGCTTAATCTAAAAACACGCCCTGAAGAGATCTCGGGCCTCCGAAAGTTCAGCCGCACTGGTTGTATTATAGATCGTAAAATAATAGATATTGTGTTATTGATCAAATGTTCATTTAGTATTTAATGTTAAGTTAATTGTGATTATTATATTCTGATGTAACATATATTTGTTCTGGTGAGTGGAAGAGAAGGTCACTTGGAATTAACTCCACCAGGCTAAATAAATAAGTAAATAAAATAAATATAATTCAACCAGGTTAGACGGAAAAAAATACAAACATTCTTGCCTCTAAAGTACAATAAGTAAAATTATTACATGATATATCTACAATATAATTATTATTATTATATAATTTTATTTACTCTAGATTTAACAAATAAAATATAAAATGTACGAGATAAAAAAATACTATTAATGTCATAGAATAAATTTAGTTCTCGAGAAAGATTAATTGTTTAACAACATACGGACTTTCTAAACATTATAATGTCATATGCATTATTATTTCTTTTTAAGTTTACCTGGAAATAATTATGGAAATCATAGCTCATAGAAATAATAATTTAAACTGATGATAGCGAGGTAGGTGGTCAGACTAATGAGATGAAAATGTGATGACAATTTGCTATAAAACATTTCATAACACTTAAAATATCTGAATTCTAGTTATATGAAATATAAGACACGTGTGTTCTCAGGAATTATATGTATCCAACATCCATCTGACTGCACCTCAAATTCACTGGCATCTCTACCCTGAATTAATGTTTTCCAACCATCTCCTTTATAACTCACTTCCCTCCATTCATGTTAATGTTATTCTTCCACCTCATTCTCGACTATGTACTGGATGCTTTCCCTTTGGTTTTCCCACAAGGAGTTTCCATGTCCCTCTTTCATTACTCTACATGCCCTGCTCATCTCAATCTACGAAACTTAACTGTTATTATTACGTTTGGTTTTCTTTAAAGACCATGTATTCTCCATTCACCTCTCTATTGGTCTCTTTTTGGTTCAAAATATTCCCTATAACTTTATTTTTAAATAAGCAATATTTCACCTCCCTTAAAGCAAGACTCCATGTAATATAAATGGAATAATAACCGTTTTACATGCCTATATCCTTAGTTTAAGGTTCTTTTGTGGGGAGTTGGGATGACAAGTCTCCCTGTAATGCATAATGGCATGCGTTTCTAGAAATGAACCTGTGTTTAATTTATTCCTGGCCTTTCATTTCAATTCGCTTTATTGTAATTATATAGAACTGATTCGAATTTTAAAATACTTAGATCGGTCTCTATTAAAGTGGAAGAGAATACCTAATGGTCTTATTTCTGTCAGATAAAATAAACCATTATTATTATTATTATTATTATTATTATTATTATTATTATTATTATTATTATTATTATTATTATTATTATTATTATTATCATTATCATTATTATCATCATTATCATCATTATTATTACCATTATCGTTATTATTGTTATTATTGCTGTTATTGTTGTTGTTATTGCTGTTATTGTTGCTGCTGTTATTGTTGCTGCTGTTATTGTTGCTGCTGTTATTATTGCTGCTGTTATTGTTGCTGTTGTTATTGTTGCTGTTTTTATTGTTGCTGTTGTTATTGTTGTTATTGTTATTATTGTTATTATTAATGTTTTTATTGTTATTATTGTTATTGTTATTATTGTCATTATTATTATTATTATTATTATTATTATTTCTTTTATTTCTTCTGGTGTCTACCGCGTGCTGCCTTGTCACGCAGCGGGCCCGGGTTCGATTCCCGGTCTGGACGAGCTTCCTGTGTGATGATCTTTTCGGGGTTTTTCCTCATCTGTAAGACAAATGGTCCCGAACATCCTCTCGCCATCATTAACATATTCAATAAGTTTAGGAATAAGGCCCCTCCTGGCGCATCGTTACCATCTTCATCACCTATCATATATCATTGGGGCAACGTAACTCCGCCTTCCAGGCGCCCCAACCTCAGAAGTGGGTTAGAATAACGCCATGCTAGGACAGAATACCAGAATCTCGAAATTACAACGTGGTGGCAAGGAATAGAAAAAAAAAGTCTTCTGGTCAGAGATACTGACCTCAGTTCATAATGTTACGGGTTTGATTCAGACCACAGGAATTCTTCCTTAAAGGGAATTGAAGTGGTTGCCCCATGCTAAGGAATATATGCTTACTTTAAATTTAGATTTAAATATTATCTACGGTCTTCGTAATAAATTATCCCTATGATTTAAATGAAGTATAAGTTATTCACTGGCGCCTAAATTATATTTTCCCAATTTCTTCACGCAGGAATTGCTTAAATTAAGTGAATTCTCAGCATGTCAAAGTTATAATCTGATTTCGATGGTTTACGGAAGTTAAATCAGGGAAAGTCATCAGTTTCTTATGATAACCTAATTAATCGTCACGGACTGCAGAGAAAACAAACATACAACTCAAGTTATTAAACTAACTCGCTGGCTTTATCGAACCCGTAGGTTCATGGCCGCACGGACATAAGCTCTCCGTACTTCCTTATCATGAACTAATGTTTTCCAACCATTCCCTATATAATCTACTTCCCTCAAATCATGGATTATGTTATTCTCCCACATCATTTTTGGTCTACCAACTGGACTTTTCCCTCTGGTTTTCCTACCATGCACCTTCTTCATTCCCCATATGTGCCACATGCCCTGCACATCGCAGCCTACGAGACTTAACTGATATTATATATGGCTTCCTCTACATATCATGTAGCTCACTATTATGTAGTTTCCTCCATTCACCTGTCTGTTACCTTTTGAAAATTTGCATAGTACATACTGATTTGTTATTTCTTTATAGGCCTACATAAAAATGTGTGTGAGTCTGTCTGTCCTTTATGGACACTAAAGCTACTCGTTCGATTTGAATGGTGTTTACCCCATCATTTAGATAATTTTTCTGGGCAAAAGAACGTATTAACATAATACCATACATACTACAGTGCACCAGCTAAGAAATAAGGTAGTTTTTTGGACGCTTCTATGGATTATGCTGCCTAAACCATAACATATACACCAAATTAATGTACACAGAATTATATATCTCAAAAAATTGTACAAAATAGTCTACGACAGCATATGTCTATATTTTACATTCACAATAAAAATGTTTGTCTTTCAATTCATTGATACCAAGAAGATCGGTATAACTAGATTCCGGGCAACGCCAGGTAATAAGCACGGAGTATCTAGATATAATTACGATATAATTTTATAATTGTTCTTTACACTTATTAAACTAAACATAACACATTTAATTTATTTAGGCGTATCAGCTCACGCAAGGTATTGGCTAAATCAAATAAATTAAAATAATATATATTATTTTTTTCAATTAATTGCTATATGCCAAGTTTCGTTTCGATTGAACAAAAAATTGCAGTCGCTACAGCGTTAAAGAACACACACACCCCATACAACACCCCCACACCACACACACAAACACACACACACACGCACACACACACACACACACACACACACATATATATATATATATATATATGTATATGACATGATGAGAAAAATAAATGCCTGTACGGGATTCGAACCCGGAACTCTGGGTAGGTACCCCAGTGTGTTATCCATTACACCACCAGGCGAATTCAATTCAAACACTTATTTTTCATATATATAAATTATATACTCCATTATTACTAGATGTCGTGAGAACTCCGTCTTCACTGCCATCTAGTAGCTGACTATAACAAGTAAGCAAATTAAAAATAATATTTTTACTTTATAGCAGTGACGCTTTATCGATGTTATAATTAAATGTTTGACATTGAGCAATACAAGCTTAATATGACATGATAAGAAAAATAAATGCCTGGACGAGATTCAAACCCGGAACTCTGGGTGTATATTATATATATATATATATACTCGTATATAATTATAACATCGATAAAGCGTCACTGCTATAAAGTAAAAATATTCTCTTTAATTTGCTTACTTGTTATAATCAGCTACTAGATGGCAGTGAAGACCGAGTTCTCGCGACATCTAGTAATAATGGAGAATATAATACATATATAAGACAAATAAGTGTTTGAATTGGATTCGCCTGGTGGTGTAATGGATATTACGCTGAGATACAGACTCAGAGTTCCGGGTTCGAATCCCGTCCAGGCATTTATTTTTCTTATCATACCACATTAAGCTTGCATTGCTCAATGTTAAACATTTAATTATAACATCGATAAAGCGTCACTGCTATAAAGTAAAAATATTCTCTTTAATTTGCTTACTTATTATAGTCAGCTACTAGATGGCAGTGAAGACTGAGTTCTCGCGACATCTAGTAATAATGTAGAATATAATTAATATATAAGAAGAAATAAGTGTTTGAATTGGATTCGCCTGGTGGTGTAATGGATAACACGCTGAGGTACAGACTCAGAGTTCCGGGTTCGAATCCCGTCCAGGCATTTATTTTTCATATCATACCATATATATATATATATATATTTATTTATTTATTTTGACCATGGACATTTTCGTTGTCTATTAGATAGGATCGTTGAAAATGTGTATTTTTTTTTTCAAAAATCGTTTCATGAAAACAATTTCAATAATTTAATCCCCTCGGAATTTATTAAGAAGGTAATGAATGCAGTTTGAGGTATGTACTGGCAGTTCGTATATATTTTTGAAGTTGGAATGAGAAAAGTTAATTACAGATGAGCACTTTCAAGGTTTGTTTTTTTTTACACCGTACCGTGAATAATGGAAACACAAATATGAATAATCGTAGAATTAACTGAATTATATTCTGGTATTCGAGTTTGGAGACAGCGATCTAGATAAGCATTTGGACAGGAACATAAAAGAGTAAGTCCCCAAGAAATACAAGGCAAAGGAACAGAGTGAAAAATGAGATAGCAGATGGTTTGAAATATATGTGACGCTTTGGTTTCGATGCGGGAACTTGTTTTAATATTTCAGAGAGGAGTGCGGTGCACCTATTTGGAGCACAAGTGGACAATAGAACATTTTTTTTAAAACTTTGGTATGTAGTTTCATGACAAGTGTCTCGGAGAGGAATTAATGCACTTAAATCCACCTGCCAACCGAACTTGTTAAATCTATAAATTTGGAGAAGATAACATGGCACTATGGGTCGGTAACTTGCACATGGTATGATTCAAATAAAAGGAAATATTAATAAGTAAGATTACTCAGTAAATGCAATACAACAATAATAATAATAATAATAATAATAGTAATAATAATAATGATAATAATAATAATAATAATAATAATAATAACAATAATAATAATAATAATAATAACAATAATAATATATTCTATTTGTAAACATATTTTCAATGTTTACAAATCTTTTGTGCCTAAATTTTTATTTTCCTTCTCCACTTGTCTCTATCCATCCACTCCATGTTCTCCAGTCCTCTTGTTCTCATATCCTCATTCCAATTCTTATTTCTTGCATCCACGAGTTTGGAGTCTTCCTTTCCTTCTTCTTGCAGGTAGACACCATACCAATGTTTTTCTGGGTAACCTTTCTTCTTGCATTCGTCGTACATGTCCATACCAATTTAATTGCTTGTATCTTATATAATCTGTTAAGGGAAACATGGGCTTACAAGATCACAAGTGAATAACTAATATTCATTTTTTTGTCGAATGACAGTATTTCTTATTTTTTCTAATTTTGAACATCTTGCTGCCCTCCTCAATAAATCCATTTCCATCGAATACGTTTTTGTTTTAAGTTTTTGTTCTCTCTCTTTTAATTTGCAAACTTCAGCTCCGTATGTGACAGTACTTCTCAATATTGAATTATATATTGGTAACTTGTTTTTTCTGGTTATATGTCTGTTCCATAAGACTCCATTCATCATTTCTGTCATTCTTCTCCCTTTATTTATTCTGTTCTTAATATCACTTTCTTGTTTATCCTCTTTATCTACTTTCACTCCTAGATACTCAGATTCTTCACATCCTATAATGTACCCCCTTTGATCTTCTAATATTAAATCTCCGGTTTCTGCTCCATATAGAGTTTAAAATGTTCTTTTCTAAATTTATTTTCAAATCCCAATGTTCGTATTCGTTCAGTAATTTTCTGAACATAAACATATTCTTGAACAATTATTATCTGGTCATCCGCAAATAACAGAGTTTATACTATATATTGTAAATAATAATAATATAGCTTTGTTTTTATCTACTAAATCGGTATTGGTGGTCTATTGGTTACGTTCCTTTCTTCTAGGCCCGGAGGTCCCCGGGCTTCAACCAGGCCGAATTCAATGGGTTTTTAGGATGGAGAAATTCAAGGGACAATTCCCCCGGGAGGGATTTTAAGCTGTGGGTCTCGAGCCTTCAGATTTTCGGATTCGCCCAACATTAAGTCTAGCGCTCAATTTATGCTATTCTCAATAACAGTTTTGTTGCTTTTAGAATAAAATAAACTGGTTAGGCCTAATTACATTTCTGCAAATTTAACTATGCATTTGTTGTACAGCCTTAGAAATAAGTCGTTTACAGTGACAACACTATCAGTTTTTTTCCGTGTGGATATCATAACACACTTGGTAGACAACCTAGACACGAAATGGCAGGCTACAGAAATGAGGTTCTCAAAAGAACATCAAGTCTGAAAAAAAAAAGCCTCTGCAAAATTTATGAAGCCTCTTCATCCAAGTAATACCTTAGTTGCCTACTAGATGTCTCATTGGGTCAGTATGTACTCCGCATTTCATCTCTAGGAAAATAAATTAACTTAGTCTGTTAACTCCAAAGAAGGAGAGACCAAGGCCAAAAATTGGGCTGTTACGACATTGTAGATGTAGATGTGAGTGAATGGTGTGTCTTGTCTTGAATGTTCGTGATGTCTCGAAAGTGGCTCTGGGATTAAGGCGATCACTCATCGACATTTGATTCCATGCGTGGTCAAAAAAGTAAGAGTGCAATTTAGGGTTTAAACTCCTCTCCCGAGAAATTGTCTTCTTGTGGATTGGCGTGGGGCATGTAAAATACCTACAAAGGGACAGCTTAAACTAAGGTGAAGAAAGAAAACAAGGAAATTGAACCTTGCCAAGAATCGAATCTGGCCCGCTCTTTGAGAGTGAACAGTGAAGACCGCAAGGTAGTTACGCACATTCTCCATATGAAACAGTTTGATTATGGATTCTTATAATAATCTTTAACACATGTAGCAATAAAATAAGTTTCATACTAGCAGTTAAGGTGTAAGAATTGATAAACCTGTCGAAACCACGAACATGGAATTTATTTACTATCTTGTTAACATATTTATTGACACTTGAAAACGTCGCGTGTAATTGGCTCCGACACATTATTTAAAAGAAAGGTTGCCGAACCTTGTTGAAATATAATTCTCAGGTATCTAAAACGAAATATATATTTTATCTTTTACAAAGTTAAGTGACATTCTAGGAGAAAAGAAAAGTATACAGAGTGTCAAAATTTTGTTTATATGCTTCTGTAGGTCCACGTGGTTACTACCCTAGCCTCTGACTCTGAGATTCAGGGGTTTAAACAAGACTGAGACGACAAGAATTGTTTTTCAGAGTGTCAGGGCCGTAGCCGAACGTTTTGACATCATTCCTTGATGCGAGACTTGAGCTGGATCGATTTACCGATGGGGAAAGTCATTTTCTCATGGAATTTCAGGCAGTATATTACACAACCTGTAGCGACGCTACCATTATCAAGACTTAAAACTGACTCAGACTGACTAATATTAAATCAAAATTAAGTCTTGATAAACTCTAGAATTGAATTGTTTACGCAGAAGTGCCGGAAAGTCAAAATTAGAACATGTCACAAATAAGGAAATTAGAAACATCATGGAAGTAGAAGAAAGCATAATTGAAAGAATTGAGGAGAAAGAATTAAAATGGTTAGGACATAATTTAAGAATGGAAGATGGGCGATGGCCATGCTAAAGATCGTAGGCTTTGGAGGTTTGGCACAGGAAGACGGCAGCAGCTGTAAAACCCGAAGATAGATAGATATAAAGTCTTGATAATGGTAGCGTCACTACTGAAACGCGTTAACTTTTTAAATTGGGTGATTTGGGTTTTTAATGACTTTGTGTAATATAAGTTTATCACCAGGAAGATCCCATTTATTAAATTCAGACAGTATAGGATCACCGTTCCTCAATCATCGTGAATGATTTGGGTTATTGCGGTTCTAGGTTGAGAAAAGGCCAGTTTTAAGATCTAGGGTACCTGATATTCTGACCACATGTCACTCCAATTGTGGCTGAAGATCTCCCATATATCTCATTATCACAAGCTGTACCTGGATGTGATGCTAACAGCTGACTGGTAGGCCAAGAGCCTTCATGTCATATCGCTGCATCCTGAGTGTAAACTCTTTAAGAAGTAAAGTGCAGTTGTGCGTCCCGTGTTATAGATTTACGGCACTTAAAAAAGTATCCCCCCTTAAAAAAAAAAGAATATCTATGGTTTGAGATAGAGACATTATTGATGAAAAAGACAGTTAATGTTTAAAGGTAAAAAAGATCAGTACCGGTAATACAAGACGACAAAATAATATTCTAATAGGGTACCACCAGAAAGAAAGGGATTGGGAGAACCAAAATACACAATAATGATATCCTGGACTATTTAACTCATGCCCCAAATGGGAGTCAATGACCTATAACATTTAAATGAATTTTGATTTGCAACCAATCGCAGTCGTTTTTCACCTCGATTTTATCAGTTTAATTTTATCACTTTAAAATCAAGGTTATCCTTTTTAACTTCTGAATTGGCCAGATCATTATTTTGCAGTGACTGATTATCTAAGAAATACGGCTACCAGATTGTATATGTAGTGCACGAATGTAAACAGATACTGCTTGCGGTGATATAATAGAAAAACATTCGTAGTAATTTATTATACCACAATAAAAAGAAACCACTGTTTGCACTTTCTTAAATGTATTATTTCCAGGGATTTACGTACCACAATAATATATTTTACATCATAGGACATCAGAAATTAATTAATAACCTATAATGTTGGTTACAAACAGTTTGATGTGATTAATTTTTATCTACTAGGGTGCATTCTTTCAATATTGCGATCCTTTGGCAATAAATAATATGATCTGGTTGCAGTGATGAACAAATGAAGCATAACGAATGTTTCTCATTTGTTTTTAAACATCGCCGTTTACATTAAATATATAAATATTTTAAAATAACTATATTTAAATAATGATTTGTGAGTAAACAGCTTAATTTTATTCGTTAAATAGTCCTAACAATTGCCATTCTTGATTTCCAAATTCTCTAGATAAATTGGAAATCACTCGTGGCGTTACTTATGATAATTATATATAATAGTGAACTGCATGGTCTTTATAGGAAGCTAGATATAATAAAAACAGTTAAGTCTCATAGACTGCGATGGGCAGGACATGTGGCACGAATGGAGAATGAAAGACGTGCATGAAAGCTTCTTGTAGGAAAACTAGAGGGAAAACACCCAGTTGATAGACCAAGAATGAGGTGGGGGAATAATATCAACTATGATTTGAGGGAAGTGGATTATACAGGGAATCATTGGAAAACATTAGCTCAGGGTAGGGATGTATTGAGAGCTTATGTCCACGCGGACATGAACCTGCGGGTTCGATAGTGCCAGTGAGTTTGTTAGTTTTACTCATTACTTTTAATTTTAACTTGTTTGTAATCGCCTAATTATAATCTAACAACAATTATTTAACAATCTGCCAAAATAATATAATTAATTTTTACTTCACTGACTGAATATTTTTTCAAATGAAAATTCTGACACTCTGTATATGGAAGAGGCAGGTAAGAAATGTCAAGGCCCTCCAAGGGAGGGTTCAGCAGTTTGACCTGCGCATTACCGGACAGGCGTCAAGCCATCAAGTCTGTGTGCTCATATAACACACCAACGGACGTAAATTGGGCCGTAAAAGCCAACCCGGGACTCGAACCCCCCACCGTGAACAGTTTATGGTCCAAGCTTGTTGACAAGACTCTCCCACAGATATTTGAGATAGACAGACATATGGGTAAAGGCTTGCAGTTCTTTTGTCATGACGTTATTAACATGGATCGTCTGGGCCAGTTTATCAAGAGGTTAAAAACTTAAGTAATCAGATCTTCTTGTGACTCTGAACCTTGCCCTTATGATTGTGTTTCACAACTCAGCTAGGTTTCATAATTTACAGGCTTGTCGCACATAATAATAATAATAATAATAATATAATAACAATAATAGTAACAATAATATTAACAATAATAGTAACAGTAATAGTTACAATAATAGTTACAATAATAGTAACAATAATATTAACAATAATAGTAACAATAAAAGTTACAATAATAGTTACAATAATAACAATAATAGTAACAATAATATTAACAATAATAGTAACAATAATATTAACAATAATAGTAACAATAATATTAACAATAATAGTAACAATAATAGTTACAATAATAGTTACAATAATAGTAACAATAATAATTCAGCAATATGTGTTATAACATCTATTATTTTCAGACCACCAATAGTGATTACTCAGGACACGGAAGATGCATTATACACACATGACAAGGAAATTAATTGAGGAATACAAGAAAAGGAGATTAAATATAAGTATTAAGAAAACCGAATATTTCCCGACAAAACTAGAGAATGAAGAGAAATTACAATGTGAAAAGGTGGAAATTGAGGAAGTTAAAACATTCAAATATTTAGGATCAATTTTAGAATCAGATGGGAAAAGTTATAGTGAAACTGAGAGAATAATTAGTGAAGGAATAAAAGTAATTGTAATGTTAAATTCAGTGATACAGAGTAAAAACGGTATAAATAAAACCAAGATATTGATATTTAAATTATTAATACAAATTATGTTGTATGGTGCAGAGATCTGGACCTTAGGTAGACAGCAAGCAAAAAAAAAAAATTGACAAGAGATGGATTTTTAAGGAAGGGCATCAAGAAAGGAGAAAATTCGGAACCAGAAAATTAGAGAAATAATGAATGTTAAACATAATATTATAGAATAATAGAAGAACGAAGATTGAAATGGTATGGATATCTGAAGAGGATGAAGAATAATAGAATTCCAAGAATGATGCCTGATTGGAATTCTGGAGGCAGGAGGAGAAGGAGGAAACCCAGGGAACAGTGGATGGATAAAGTGAGAAGAAACATTGATCAGCAGAGACCTCAAAGAATAAGTTGCTGAGGATAGAAATCTGTGGCGGAGCAAAATACATTTGGGCTGAAGGATAACTACTGTAATTCTGGGAAAATCCTTAATAAAATTAAATAATAGTAATAATACTTACTTACTTACTCACTGGCACTATCGAACCCGTAGGTTCATGGCCGCGCCGACATAAGCTCTCCATACATCCCTATCCTGAGCTAATGTTTTCCAATCATCCCCTGTATAATCTATTTCCCTCAAATCATAGTTAATGTTATTCTCCCACCTCATTCTTGGTGTACCAACTAAACGTTTTCCCTCTGGCTTTCCTACAAGAAGCTTCCATGCAAGTCTTTCATTCCCCATACGTGCAACATGTCCTGCCCATCGCAGTCTACGAGACTTAACTGTTCTTATTATATCTGGCTTCCTATAAAGACCATGTACTTCATTGTTATGTAGTCTTCTCCATTCACCTGTTTGTTCATCTCTCTTTGGTCCAAAATTTGTCCTAAGTACTTTATTCTCAAATACTTGCAATCTCCTTTCATCCCTTAAAGTAAGAGTCCATGTTTCTTTGGCATGGGTTCCCTGAAGTAGTCCACCGGAGAACCAAATGGGGGACTATTTGACCTCCGGAAAATTTTACCCCAGTTGAACCCATGTCCGCATTTCTTGACGGTTATATCTTTACGGTGAAAGATCGTCACTCTTTCGACCAAGGTACTTTTTCGTCTGGCTTATCACCTTCGACCAGTCCGGCATGGCAGCAATGCTACCGCCGGCATAGCTCTCAGGATCATTTAAGCACGCAAGCCACTACACCACGACAAGGTAAAGATACCATGGAGGAAATAATAATATAATAATAATAATACTTCATTGACGCAGTTTAACCTCTAGCCTTATGGGTACTTTCATGTGTCACACGCCACCCGGCATTACAGAGGCACGACCTGTTGGGAGAGTATCGCTCACATGCTTTTTTTTGACCACACAGTCGAACGGAAGGCTTCCCAGATGAGTTATCATCTCAATATCAGCGTCTCTTCCAAGACATCACAACATTAAAACGAAACACACCATTCACACATTCAATTATGCTGAATACTATGATAATGATGGCCTGATTATGCTTGGGGAATGTTCGGCCATTATGCTTCCGACACTTGTTTTATAGGTGAAGAAAAACACAAAGAAAAAATCAACCAGGAAACTTGTCCCGACCGAAGATCGAACCCAGGCAGCTGCGTACGAGGCAGCGACGCTATCCCGAGACCACAACGGTGTACTTAATCTTATTCTTCGCTCCTGGTTTAGGTATTGATTGCCTGTTCCGCTCACTAATGGATAATCTCTTCCGAGGACGTCCGATATCTCTTCTCCCCTCGGAAAATAATGTAAGATTTTCTTTGGTACATTCTCACTACACGTTCTTTCCACTGTTACTTGTTTACTTTGATGGAGTAGATCTGCAGTTCTTCGCGAATATCATCGTTTCTTATCTGGTCCATTCTAGTACATCCTTTTACTCTTCTTAAAATTTTCATCTCGGCTGTTTGGATTTTACTTCGGTGTACTTAATAATGATAATAATTCATAATATAAATATTTATTTATGTATGTGTTGAACTGAATAACCCGCTGTAGGGTAATGTTGCTGTGACGTCAGAGATCTTGTGAACGTGTTCCGACAGAATTACTATACATTTTGAAAAGAAACTACTTACATTTTTCAAAACACTAAGACTGGAAGTGGCAGCTTGAAGGTTAATGTTTCTGGATTTATATATACTAGTGTTTGACCATAAGAACAGTTAAGTCTCGTAGACTGCGATGGGCAGGACATGTTGCACGTATGGGGAATGAAAGACTTGCATGGGAGCTTCTTGTAGGAAAGGCAGAGGGAAAACGCCCAGTTGGTAGACCAAGAATGAGGTGGGAGAATAACATTAACTATGATTTGAGGGAAGTATATTATACAGGGAATGATTGGAAAGGATTGGCTCAGGATAGGGATGTATGGAGAGCTTATGTCCGCGCGGCCATGAACCTACGGGTTCGGTAGTGCCAGTTAGTAAGTAAGTAAGTGTTTGACCGTTGGTCCAAAATGGACAATAAATAATACGTCACTGCACTTATCTCACTTTAAATTAATTAGACCTTGTTAAGTTTAATTTGTTGTAGACGTTCTTAGTTTTAAATTGTATTTTACTTTACTTAACTTCGTACTGGACGTTTTATTATATATAGCCTATATATGGAAATGTATTGATTAGTATTATTTTGCTTTAACATTCATTTGATGGATTACATTTTCTCTTTTGTTTTGTTCTCGACATTTCTTCTTCTTTTCGTTTCTTTTGATGTTGTTTATATAATAATAATATAAAATCATACGTAATATGTCTGTATTGAGTACACATATTATTATTATTTTTATTATTAATATTATTATTATTATTATTATTATTATATAATAAAATTTATATGTAACAGGTATGTATCGAGTATTATACAAATATTATAGGTTATAAACATAAGGAGGGTGAAGTGTGACGAATAGAGACTTCTAAATAAAGGCTTCGACTCGTACGTCGAAGGTAACAAAACAATGTTTCCAAATTGTTTTTATTGATAACACTAAAGTCGTCAATAGTTACTAAAAAATGGAAATTGGTTGACAAACAGAGGAAGAAAAGTACTTAAGCCTTTTGTCTATATCTATTATATATAAATGATTTCTTCTCCAGCTCTCCCACCTGGTTTGTTTTCGTTCGTTTCCAATAATTAGGACCTTCTGCAATGTTATAGTTCTTCTCAACGAAGAGTTAAAATAATACAAACATGTTCACTGTTTTATGTTTTCTCCATTGTAATTTTTAAATAATAATAATAATAATAATAATAATAATAATAATAATAATAATAATAATAATAATAATAATAGTAATAATAATAATAGTAATAATAATAATAATAGTAATAATAATAATAATTAATTATTATAATAATAATTATAATAATAATTTATAGTGACACTTAAAAGAAATTATTACATTTTAAAGAAGTATCGGAATTCAAATATCTAGGAAAAAATAATTACAAACAGGAATGAGGTGTAGAGAGAAATTAAACGCTGGAAAGCATACTATTACGCATTTCAGGAACTCCTGTCATCCCAATTTATCTCAATAACTGTTAAACTATTTTTGAAAATCAATTCATTGAGGAACATCGTAAACTAAGCGAAATTCTCAAGTTGAATTTACCTATTTCCATATTGTTGAATAGAATTAACACTAATTAAAATAATATCTACCGGTTCAACTTTTCACTACTTTATTGAAAATATTAAATAAATTGAAGTAATCTAATCAGCCGCGGTGGGCTAGTGGTTGTGCTCCTTGCCTGTGGTCCCGAGGGTCGCGGGTTCAAACCCGGCCGGGGTCGATGGGTTTTTAAGGATGGAAAAATCCAAGGAGTAAGTCCTCCTGGAGGGACTGTAAGCCGTGGGTCCCGAGTCTGAAGATTTTCAGGCTTGTAAAAGTTCCTTAAGCCTGAATGAAAGGTCTCTAAGCAAAATTTACCGAATTTTTCCATCCTAGTACTACCTTGGTTTCCTAGATGTCAGTATGAGGCGGAACGCTTGACCACGGACCACTCAAAGGATATCTATACGAAAATAAGTGTAACTAAATTAGTATCGTTCAAATTCTTCCCTATAGGGGGAGAGCGCCTAAATCTATGTTAAGGGAAACATGGGCTTACAAGAAAAAGAAAAAGTAATATATTATATAGGACATACTGTTATTTTAAGACTAATAAAATCGTATGATATACATTGCGACGAACCAAATACTGCCGTTGCTAGAGTACATTTTTAATTTCTGATTTTAGATAAACCCTCCATTCTAATGGTCGAAATGTTATATATTTTTTTTTGAAAATACGTACTTTCATCGTTTTATCCTAATCGTATATACGGAGCTTCATTGTGAAGCATAAACAATTGCAACCGCTAGAGCGATTTTTATACTTTCGTTTACATATGAATTCCTACTCCTAATAGTCAGATTTCGTTGGTTAACTATCTTGATCTTACTTTTTTAATCCAATACTGGATAA
>JASPKZ010003791.1:210000-335000 GCA_030220185.1 Diploptera punctata
CATGCTAGACACAGAAAAACAAATGTTAAAACGTTCCCGACACGAGATATAAGCTATTGTCATTTGAAAATTCCAACGTTAAACAATTCTCCATGTTTATGATTTCTTGACATATTTGTATTTATTCCACAATGATACTGATACAATATATTATTTTTAATCATTTAATTAACCCTTAAATTGCAATGTATCGTGCATCAATTGGTTTATTTTATTACCCACTGTCTAATACCCGGCGTGCACTACTACATCTGAATAAATTATGTGTTTTTACGATTAGTTGAATAAGTAAAGGGAAAAATGAATATAAAGTTATATTGCACCCGGTACACAAAACACCATCTACATGACCATCACAAATCAGCCAGTAGCTGGATGTAAGCTGGACAATAGCGAATTATCCATCTTCTGAGGATGGGACTGGCCTCGAAAGTCCTAAATATTTTAATTATCTTAACAGTTTCGAAGACTGCAAAACAAGGTACAATTTTATAACGAACCCAAATAAATATAAAATAAATCTTAACTTCAAATATAAACATATTTTTTTTATATTCACTCATGTCATCTTATATGTTAAATCGTGTATATATATAACGTCCACCGCTGTGGTCTCGAGGTAGCGTGCTGCCTTGTCACTTAGCGGGCCCGGGTTCCAACCCCGGTCGGGGCAGTTTTTCTGGGTGAGGTCTTTATCGGGGTTTTTCCTCACCTGTAAGACAAATGTCAGGAAAACTTTAAGGCCCAAACGGTCCCCGAAATCACTATCCTTATTATCATCATCATTCACCGGTGTGGAAAGCAACGGAAAGCTACCACACCTATAATTCCCTAGTAAAGCTGCAAAGCATAGCATGAAAATGCTATAATTGCAGTGAAAGACCTGCCCTCGAACAGAATTACTATGGATGGATATATATATATATATATATATATATATATATATATTTATTTATTTATTCCAGAATATTCGGGTTTCGAATTTTGAGAGTGTAATGATTTTTAAATTGTCAAAAACCTTATGGCAGCATTATGGCCCTGAGGTTGTCTGATTCTCTAGCGGAAATGAGTGCCACCAGGCATGTTCTGGAGGTAAGGGTTGCCGTCACTCAGGGCTGACAACCCGGCTGACATTTCGTGACGATTTCTTGAACGGTGGGAGCCTTAACGTCGTACAAATAAATGAAACTCCTGAGACATGCAGTGTATCACCTTACTTTTGTACATGTATTACTTATGTTAAGATTTTGTAGTTTGTAACGAAATTCAAAATGCTATAATAAACTTCTAAATAAGAATGAAATAAAAAAAGGAGCAGGAACTAGAATCTCTGACTTACGATGCAGGTTGTTGATGTGATACAAGAGAAGTTGTAAAAATTTCTTCCGGTTACCTGGTCTGAGTCAACATGGCTGAGTTCCAGAAACTTGTAACTCTACAAAGTGTTGTGAATTGTGACCGAGGTGGTCTACTCAGATGGACACTAGAGATACAAACTCAACTATTTACAAGTGGTAATCTCAAATAAAACACCGGGCCCAGCCACAAACTTCCCACCAGATCTCTAAACATCTTCTATAGGGTATTCTTTTCAATGCTGTTCCTCTCGTTGTGCTCAATAAAATAGTTGAATGGAAGATGTGTCACTGCCAATCGTGAACGATCGTACTATTGCTAGAATTCTCTCACTCCATGTCTCCACAGTCATCATCATCAGCAACATCAAGGATTAGACCTCAAGATCTGTTCTGATCTCATGCTAGAATTGGACTGTGCATCTTTTAATAATAATAATAATAATAATAATAATAATAATAATAATAATAATAATAATAATAATAATAATAATAATAAAAATAATAATTTCTTCTTCCTCTACGCATGAAAGCTGACAGCTTGTTGCGTGTTCATTCACTACAGGTCCGGAGTATTGTGGCGTCCTTCCATCGTAGTTGTGGTCGTCCTAAAGGCCTTTTCTGCTGAGGTGTCCAGTCACGTACTTTCTTCACTAATCTACTGTTCTTCATTCTATCTATGTGTTCGTTCCAGTTTAGTCTTCTATCATTTATCCAAAGGTTTGTTGGTTCAATTTCACATTCTTCTCTAATAACAGAGCTGCGAATTTTCTCTCTCAGCGATTTTTCTTAAAACTTTCATTTCGGTTGTTTCATTGATTTGTTTTGTTTTTTGAGTTTCTGTTCGGTATTCACAACCATATGTTAGAACTGGTCTTATGATAGATTTGTAAATTCTTACTTTTGTATCTATTCTTAAATTTTTATTTTTCCAAACAGAAAAACAGAATAATAATAATAATAATAATAATAATTTATTTATTCTGCCATAGTTAAGGCCATAAGGCCTTCACTTCCGCTCAACCAGCACAAATTACAAGTACATATTTAGCAATATAGACTATACATGCACTATACTAATTATAGGGTTTGCTTGGTTTAGGCTAGGGGCATGAAAATTTCTAAAAATTAGCGACGATCACGATATTCGAATATGTCCAATGTGCGGGAACTTTGAAGATGAGATACATACATTAGGAAAATGTAATGATTTAGAATATTGGAGACGTCAGTTATTACCGGAAAGATTTCTAAATTCAAATCGGGAAAGATTGGCATGCTACGAGTTATTGGTAAATCCAGAAAATTGGATAAACCTCGGTAAATTTCTGGACAAATCGCGGAAAATAAGGACAACACTCATTCATGAATAAATATGTTATCAAAATGCAATACCATTAATTCTTAACAATTATATATAAATTAATTAGAGTATAATGCTATTGTGTTATTATCTAATTGTAATATTACTGTATTTTCTTTATGTAATTGTAATGTTAATGTTTTTTTAGTGTATAATGCTATTGTGTTATTATTTAATTGTAATATTATTGTGTTTTATTTATGTAATTGTAATGTTATTGCTTTTTTTGTTCTTTATTTTTCTTTACACTAGTACCAATTATTACTTTATTGTAACGGACTGTCAACAGCACGTACGGCTTACTGCCCGTGCGACCCATATTTGTAAATAATATTGTAAATATCTTACTTTTTGTCTAATAAAGTCCTACTACTACTACTAATTATAAAAAAATTAAAAATATATTAAATGTTGCAGTGGAATTTTCGTGTACAAAGGACATTTTATACAATGATGATAATAATATTTATAATAATAATAATAATAATAATAATAATAATAATAATAATAATGATAATAATAATAATGATGATGATGGTGATGATAAATTATAGAAGAAACGCCAATTAATATATATATATATATATATATATACTTTACACTGTGTAATGATGAAGTCGAGGTTAGAGCAAATATAAATTTAGATTTCTTTTAAAAGATGTCATTGTCCGGCAGCCCCTTATTTCTTGTGGTAGGGAATTCCAGTTGCGATAAGTGAAGATACTATATGACATAGAGTGATGAATTGTCCTATGTTGCGGTACATTAAGCAAGAGACTATGTTGTGATCTTGTGTTTAAGTTATGGTTTGAGGATAGATACTGGAAAGGATGTGACAAACAATCGGGAGTCGAGAAAAAATAATGTCTCCACAGATTAATATTTAAGTTTTATTTTTTCTTTCATTCTTTCTTTCTCCCTTTTATTTTTTAATTTATTGATGAGGAAGATAATTCAAATATATAATTAGCTAACTCACAAGCACTTTCGATCTGGGGGTTCATGGCTGCGTGGATATAAGTTCTCCATACATTCCTATCCTGAACTATTTTCCAATTATTACCTGCTTAATCAGATTGTTTGGACCGACAAAATTGGCTATTAGGAATCGGACGATATCAAATACATTAATCAACTGATGATCTATCTACTAATACCTCAACGGGCTTTTATCATTAAATTTATTAATGTTGAATCTGGATGTACGTTGCCAGTTCAATATTAACGTGATAATCAATTGATTTGGTGTTTACTTGATGAAAATCCATATATATAAAAATAAAATATAGTTTTATATTATTTTCACATTTCTTACAATATATATTTGTAACAGCTGTGTCGGTACTTTGTACCTTCTTCAGACATGGTTACAAATGAATGAATTTTGTTATTATATACAAACTCCAGCACTTAACAACTATAACCATGCAACTGAATGTAAACAATCTTTTTAATAAACCATCTCTATTATAAATTTAAAAGAGGCGATTCATTTAAATCCAGTTGGGAATTTAACAGCCTATTGCTATTCTTCAATTTATTTATCATAAGTAATGCCACGAGTGATTTCCAATTTATCTAGAGAATTTGAAAATCAAGAGTGGCATTTGCTAGGACTATTTAACGAATAAAATTAAGCTCCTTACTAAAAAATAATTATTTAATATAGTTACCGGTGTTTTAAAATATTTATATAGTTAATGTAAACGGCGATGTTTGAAAACAAATTAGAAATGTGAGGTTATGTATATTCACTGCAACTCGATCATATTATTTATTGCCAAATAGGATCGCAATATTGTAAGAATGCACTCTAGTGGAGAAATAAAGAAACACATTAAACTATTATAATCAAAATTATAGGTTAATCATTTATATTTTGAATAAACAACTCAATAAAATCACTGAATGTATTCGTTATTTGCTATATTCAATGTATTTGTTGGAGAAAAATAATGGTCTAACCTGTTCAGAATATTAAAGAAGGAGGAGCTTTCTTTATGACAAAAGCAGGAGCTGATAAAGAGAAATCGATAAAGAGCGAGGTGAAACACGACTGTCATTGGTGTAAAACAATTCATTGAAACGTGATTGGTCATCGACTACCATTTGCGACATGAGTTAAATTGTCTCTACAATTTCTGAAAGATCTAATTTTTTTCCCTTTGCCATAAACATGTTTTGATTCAAATTTTAAAGTTTTGCTTGTTTGTGACAAAGGGAAAAAATAGATCTTTTAGAAATTGTAGAGATAAATAAATTGAAGAATAGCAATAAGCTGTTAAATTCACAACTAGATTTAAATGAATCGCCTCTTTTAAATGTATAACAGAGATTGTTTATTTTAAAAAAAATACATTCATTTGTATAGTTACAATTGTTATGTACTGGAGTTTATATACCGTATAGTAACAAAAAAATATTCATTCGTAATCATTTCTGAAGAAGGTACAAAGTACCGAAACAGCTGTTACAAATTTATATTTTAATAAATGTGAAAATCATATAAAACTTTAGGTTTTATTTTAATTTAATTAACTGAATATTAACGTGCACTATTGCATTTTACGTTCTGAAACTCGTTCGACATCGACACGGTACAACGGTCAACTGAAGCACACTGTATTTATATCGAAGATTCAAGAACAAAAAAAAGTTCCGAAATATCAAATTCATCAAGGATTTCCTAGAAAAAGTGGAGAAATATAGTGAACCATATGGTGGCCCTATAAACAGGTTGTATTTTTAATCCTTAACGTTAGTTCAGATTTACACGTCCAGAATTTCCAGCTCTTATAACTTTTATACATGCGAGATATATAATTTGTTTCGATATTTGCTAGTGGGTGGTAAAAGTATAGTGTTACGTGAAATGTTACTCCAAGACATTTTTTATAGAAACTTTCTTCAGTTTCTTCTTCTAATGCGTGTTTTACAATAATTTATCAGTCGATGTTAAATCTGCCATTTTATTTCTTTTTGACGTGTTGTACTCTGAAAACGACGCCCTGAACAAGTGTTATTTGGTATAACAGCTTGTTCATTTTGTATAATAATCAGTTGAAGTGTGTTAAATGATGTTTCAACCTCATCGATTATATAAAAATATTCTTCTCACGCCTATTCGGAGCAGTTTTAATTTAACCAACTAGTCTTGTCAGTTAGTTACTAGCTGATTGCCCGGCGTTGTTCTTCTTCTATGGCGCTACAACTCGATGTTGGGCCTTGGACTCCTGTATTAAACTCTTGCTTCTTCTGCTTCTTCGCTTCACGGGCTAGGCAAATTGCCTATTCCGCCTCAGAGTTGTTCTATCTTTTCACTGGCCTTTGTACATTCCTTGAACCTCTTGGTTTGCAGTTAAATGCTGTTTTTGGTAACCTTGTTACATTCATTCTTTCTACATGTCTAAACCATTTATCTCTATATTCTTTGATTCTGTCATTCAATGGATATATATTTAACTCTTTCTTATATCTTCATTCATTATCCGATCCAATCTAGTGCTGCCTTTTGTTCTTCTAAGGAGGTCTCTTCCTAATCTACCTATGCAATGTCTTTCTTTTCCGATTTCTTACTCCTAGAATATTTCTAGCATCTTAGCCCACAGCATCAATCCATCTGTTCTTCGGCCTTCCCACTCTTCTCGTGCCCCTATAGTAGTAGGCATATAGAGATTTTTTTTTTTCACGTCCCTTTCCCATGTGATGAACATGTCCTGCCCTCTGAAGTATTTTGAGTTTAACTATCATTGAAATATATGGTTCCTTATACATCCCATATAGCTCACTGTTATACATACATGTCCATGTGCCACCTTCATTAATCGGTGCGTAAATCCGCCTTAATATTTTTCTTTCGAAGGTGTATGTTACATTTTCTTTAGATGTATTGAGAGTCCAGCTCTCGCAGCCATAATACAATACTGGTCTAATAATAGTTTTTGCTAGGGTGTTAATTTATCCCAATCTTCTTAACAACAATCAGATTACTACTACTACTACTACTACTACTACTACTTTTGCAGCTGCTAAAAAACTACTACATTCTTTGTAATGGAACATGCTGTAAATAAAATGGTTAAAAAAAAATAAATGTAGGGCCCGACCCTGGGTTGGACATGACCTAAGGATATTTATATTTTATGTATTATCAACCCTATATAAATGTAGTCTCCCTTCAAACCCCTTGAATCCCACTAGTTTTTTTAAGAATCGCATATCTATTGAAGTCTGTCTTTGAATATTTTTAAGTGACAAATTGGATTCTCCTTTAAAATATACCGAAAGGTGTTAGAAAAGAAGAATTTTTAAACAAATCATATAATAAATACAATGTGTACTGCACATGAGAAATCCAGTGAGTTGAATAAAATGCACAGTGAATGGAGTTTCTACTGCTGCTGCTGCTTTCCCCGTTCGTACTGCTGCGGGGACATGGGTGCTTTCCTAGTGGGAAGTTTCTCAACCAGACGATTTTAGTTACGTCTATTACCCTACAGATATCATGAATGGCATGTGGTTAGCATACCGACCCAATGGGACATGTAGGCAAATAAGGTATTACTAGAATGATGATGGTCGGTAAATTTTACTGACAAGTGAACTGTCAAACATCGCATGCCGAAACCTACCTTGAAATTTCTTCCAGAGAAGTATTGTGATGTACCAAGGTCGTGTAAAGAATTATGTAACTTTTTAACTGCAAGGCACTAAAATCTCATTTAAATTACAGGGAAGTATATAATACAATTCCTCACTAGATGTATTGGATAACCCTCTCTACCTGCCGTCAGGATAGGAATGTATGGAAATCTTACATCCGCGCGACCATGAACTCCCAGGTTCGATAGTGCTTATGAGTTAATTTAAATTATCTTCCTCGTCTCAGTGCATTAAAGGGTTTTACTAGCGTACATGTTCCATTGTTTAAATATAAATAAGTGAATATTTATTAATTAAATAAAAATAAAACGTAGTTTTCATATTTATTATATAATTCAGTGACAGCTGTTTCGGTACATTGTACCTTCTTCAGTCATGTTAACAAATTATGAATTGTGTTACAACTGATCTAAGCAACAATACAACAATATTTATTTAAATTTTTAAATTTAACAAAGGGGATTCATTCAAATCAAGTTGAGAATTTAACAGTTTATTACTTTTCAATTTATTTATTTCTACAGCCTGCAAAAAAATCTAACTTCTTACCCTTATCACAAACATGTAAAATTTCAAAATTTGGATCGAAACAATGATTAAATTGGAATAGGAGGTTAGCATATTTTTATTATTCTAAATTTCTGTTATATGTTCTCACGTGTTCCTTTATCCCGGAGATAAAAGGTCTACCAGTTTCTCCTATATTGACATTGTCACATGTGCCACACTTCAATTTATATACACCTGATAATTTTTCTTTTTTTATTGTTTTTTTTATTATATTTTGTAAAGTTTTATTAGTTTTAAATGCCATATTAATGTTCAACTTTTTAAAGTGTTTGGATATTTTATTTGAAAGTGGGCCTATGTATGACATTACGACATATTTCTTTATGTTTTCTTTGGGTAAAGGAAAATCTTTGTTAATTGCTTTTTGCAATGAATTTTCTTAATTAAATATTCTATAATTTTAGGGTCGTAGTTATTATTAATAACTAATAAGTGAATATTTATTAATGATCGATGAAATAAAAATATTAGAAAAGTCGGTCACGGTGAAAATGTGTAAACTAATTTATTTCCTCAGCTAGTCAAATTTATAGTCCAATTTTGCTCGTTTACGGAATAAATATATATTTAAACATGGTAGGCCTACTGACATATGCTTCAGCATTGTTTGGATCGTGGCCTGCCAGATCCAGTGTTACTGCTTAAAATCTAAATTACTAGATCTAAACTGGCGGTGTTCTCTTGTTATTTTGTCTCAACGTAATTTATTATTGTAACTGAAATCCTCGTCACGAAATAGCTTTGTGTACTTAAAATAGATATGTTTGATTTATGTAATGTATATGAAAGAGGTGTTCTACCGCTGAATATTCAAGGAATTGTATCTCGATCTAATCTAGATATAGTTTAGGGTGTGGTAAATCTCAACTTAATCTTGTTTGGAATCTTCAAATTCAGTGCATATCGTATATTGTATCGCATATTTAAAGCAACATTAAAAAATGCAAAACCCTTTTAGAAAGACATAAATAATGTTTGTTGTCAGCTCTGGCTTAGTCCCAAAAAAATGTTCTTTTTCTGTCAAAGAAGTTAACATTGTAAGTAACTTATATATAAAGTTAATACTTACTCACTTACTCATTGGCTCTATCGAACCCGTAGGTTCATGGCCGCACGGACATAAGCTCTCCATACATCCCTATCCTGAGCTAATGCTTTCTAATTATTTCCTGTATAATCTACTTCCCTCAAATCATAGTTAATGTTATTCTCCCACCTGATTCTTGGTCTACCAACTGGGCGTTTTCCCTCTGGCTTTCCTACAAGAAGCTTCCATGCACGTCTCTCATTCCCCATACGCGCAACATGTCCTGCCCATCGCAGTCTACGAGACTTAACTGTAGTTAATACATGTTAAAAATACTAATGCAATAAAATATTACCCTATTTAATTGTTAGCTAATTCAGAAGCAATTAACTTTGTTCTAATGAAAATGTTTTACAGATTTTCACCAAACCTATCTAGCAGACAACGAAAATGACCACGATTAAATCTAATATATACAAATGAATGTATTTTTATGCACTGTCATACCATTCATCCGATTGTGATGGGGCTTTTTGCAAAATGTTCAGGAGTTTCCCGGGAAAGTTATATGCTATAAGAGAGTTGTAATACTCAACCGATTCACCCTAAAAAATCAGCCTTTGTAGTGAAAAACGTGAAAAAGCTGCTTTTTGACGCTTAAATGGCTTACGTTGCCTAAACGATAACAAATACACAAACAATTATTCTACACAGAATTGAATATCTAAAAAAAAAACTCTACAAAAAAGTCCGCGACAGTATATGTTTATCTTTAACGGGTGACTCACAATAACCATTTTTATTTTTCTTTGATGCCAAGAATATCGCGATAAGTATGAATGAATGGAATTTATTACTTTTTTCAGTATAAAGGAGATACCTATGAATTTATATTGCACACGGGCCTGCTTGGCCGTACGTGCATTATTTTTCGATTAATAAAAGAAAAAACAAAACAAAAATAATCATAATATAAACAAATCCCTACATGGCTACACACGTGTATCAAAACAATGAATACAAATAAATAAAATCTGTGTCTGTAAATACATACACATTAATGCACATCTACACTCATCCATGAAATGACCATGTGTATAGATATAAAAAAGTATCATTCTGTATATTAATATTTAAAAAAAATTGTGTAAAACAAATTAAAAAAAGATAAAATAAACACACACATATATACATACACACACCCCCACACACATACACCCCCCCCCACACACACATACACACACCCCACATCAAATGCACTATCAGGCTATTCAACTTATCAAGACTACTTATTATGTAATATGATTGAAGATCGAAAACAAATACCATATTGATATGGGATAAGTAGATTCCCGGGCAAGCGTAGCAGCGCACGACAGTTATTCTTTTACGGATAACTCACAGTAAAGAGTTTTGTCTTCAAGCTCATTTGTACCAAGAAGATCGGGATAAGTAGATTCCCAGGCAACACCAGGTAATCAGTACGTGACATCTTAAAATAATTTCGATGTAAATGTATTATCATTTTTCCTTCTATTTATTCAATAAACATAAAATGACATTAATTTTCGTCTTTCAACTTATTTATGCCAAGAAGATCCGGATAAGTCGATTCCCGGGCAACGCCGGAAAATCAGCACGGGGTATCTAAAATATATATATCCATCCATCCATCCATAGTAATTCTGCCCGACGGCAGGTAGGTGTGGTAGCTTCCCGTTGCTTTCCACACCGGTGAAGGATGATGATGATAATGATAAGGATGATGATGATGGCCATATGATTTCGGGGACCGTTTGGGCCTTAAAGTTTTTCTGAAATTTGTCTTACAGGTGTGGAAAAAGCCTGATAAAAACCTCACCCAGAAAAATTGCCCCGACCGGAGATCGAACCCGGGCCCGCTGCGTGACAAGGCACCTCGAGACCACAGCGGTGGACAATATATATATATATATATATATATATATATATTAGATGTCTCTTTTCTTCAGGCTTAAATGCATTTTACGTGTTGTACGTCTACTACATGGGACCCATGTATTTTTCCAAAAAGAATCCAAGAATTTTTACATCCTGAAATTCATCAACCCCTGCCGTGCTTGAACCCGCGAATCATGAAACTAGACGAGCACAGATATCATTAGTCTACGAATTCAGAATCTAAATAATGAAATGTTTTATAAATTACAGATCAATGCATATACATTTTTAGATTTTAAGCCAGAATATATAAGCGGTCTTCGTCAAACTTGGACAGTGCAATACCGGCACAAGTGAGATTTATAAGGAAACAACAATTGTGTAGCACATAATTTCCGTCTCACATGACGATATATCGTGGGCGGCTTTCCAGTAGAAGTTATTCACAGAAATTATCTAAACAAGTTAGCAGCGGCTTTCAGGGGTTATGAGGAATCAGACGGTCAACCCAACAACTCAGCCCCTGACAAGAGATCTATGACGTGTTGGAAAGAGGTGGCAACCAAGACAAATGAACACTTATCCTAGACAATTCTTCTCTTCACTTCGCCTAGGATATTTACAACTGAGCCAGTGGCGTCTCGTGACCTAAAATGTGACTGAACGCTGGATAAATCATGCAATGAAAGAGATTGCTGCGACAGTCGTCCTGCCGCACTTCCTATATCCAGTTCGTATCTCCGACATGCAGTTCCATAACATACACAAAAGTCTGGGGAAAGGAATTATATATATATATATATATATATATCCATTCATCCATAATAATTCTGCCTGAGGGCAGGTCTTTCACTGCAATCATAGCATTTTCATGCTATGCTTTGCAGCTTTACTAGGGAATTATCGGTTGTGGTAGCTTCCCGTTGCTTTCCACACCGGTGAAGGATGATGAAGATGGCCGGATGATTTTCGGGGACCGTTGGGCCCTAAGCTTCCTGACATTTGTCTTACATATGAGGAAAACCCCGAGAAAACCCCACCCAGGAGCCTGTCCCGACAGGGAATCGAACCCGGTCCCGATGCGTGACACGGCAGCATACTACCTCGAGACCACAGCAGATAAAGAGAGATCAGGGCTCGCTTGGTTTAGGTTGGGGTCATGGAAATTTCTATAAATTACCGATGATCACGATATGTCCAATGTTCGGGAGCTTTGAAGACTTATTGTAAAAATATGTCTTTTTCAGTACAATTATACGTGTACAATTGTTTGTATTCAATTCAGACCCTTACGGATGAAAACCTTCATATTCGCATAACTCATAAACGACGTGTTTGCGAGTATATGTTCCTTAAAAAAAAATGATCCCTTCTCATGGCCTATCATCCCTATCATTTTGTCGGTGAGGTCCTGTTCTAATTTAAGAGTTAATTAAATTGTATGGTTTAAATTACGAAGAACTAAATATGGCGGTTGGTAGTTCACTTAATTTGTAATTTCAAGTTTTAAAAAATTTAAAGGAACGGTTTGTCTCTGTAGAGAAACTAATTGGCAAGTCCTAAAAGTCTATACAACCTCAGAAATGGAGGTCGTGTCGATAAAATATCACAAACTCTAGAATGAACAGGGAATAACATACAATTCTTTACAACAGCCAGCTGGGAAGGCTCCTGAAAAGGGAGATATGTTCTCTTTCCCCTTTTAGTCTGTTTCTAGGCAGCAAGAGGTATGGATACAGAAATAGGACTAAAAACGTGATCACAGCTTCGGGAGGGGGTTAGTCCTCTGAAACGGAATTCTATCCTTCCTTAACACTCGTCACAGAGAATCTTCGACTCGGGAGAAGGAGCAAGCAGAAATAACTCAGAATCTTCAACACATCCCAACATTACTATACGATGATATACGCAGTTACCTGAAAACAAAGTCACAGAGGAAGAATGATTTCACTGACGATGCATTGCCTTAACGAGAAGTAAAAGATGAAGAATAATAAATAAAATTAGAAGTGCAAGAAGCAAGAGTAAAATAAGAAGAAGAAGAAGATCTTCAGTTCATTGTTATTAACGTTGACTACATTTTAATGGTTTTATGTTAGAAAGTATATTACATGGTTTTACCACAACAACCATCATCTCAATTTTAAGAGGGTAAATAACAGAGGTATTGCGCTTCGGCCAGGTCATGCCAACACTTTCAACACTGTAATTTCATGTAACTCGCATTCTCGAATTAGGAATTTATATTTTTATAATGGTTGAGTAATTTACTGTGATCTCGAACTAAAGTAAGCATACGCGGTACGTGAAGTCACTATACCCATTTTGGCGAAATTTGTTTTTCGTGCTAGTAAAAAATTAGCAATAAATCATTATCTTTCTCTTCCATTTCATAATTCTTTATTTCAGTTTTTCTAAAATTTTTATTTCACCTACTACGATAGACCTGCTTGACACATGGAAATGAATTACCTACCCGTAACTGTTTAAATGGACAGTTAATAACAAATTAGGGAAATGTTGAAGAAGTGGCTTAATTCCGATATCTATGATTAGTGATTACAAACAGGAATGAGGTATACAAAGAAATTAAACATAGGCTCAATTGTGGAAATGCATACTGTTACGCAATACAGAGACTCTTGTCGTACCAACTTCTCAACACTTTTGAAATTCATATTAAAGCACCGTTGAGGTTATGTAATAAGATGTTAATCGTAAAATTGGTACCTGGTAAGTCACCGTCCTCAACTAAATTATTAAACTTCAAGTTATTCCAATATGGAGGCCTTTCAAAAACAATGTTTCGTCTTCTGCATTTTAACAGGTTTTAACACCATCAGTTCCAGTTAAAATGCAGAAGATGAAACTTTGTTTTTGAAAGGCCTCCATATTGGAATAACATGAAGAAGTTTAATCATTTAGTTGAGGACGACTGACTTACCGGGTACAAATTTTATAATTAACATCTTAATACCAACTTCTGTCAACAAAATGTTAAACTGAAAATGTATAAAACTACTTCTTCCAGTTATATGTGTGCCAAACACGGATTCTTACTTTAAAGGAGGAGAAAAGATTACGATTTTTTTGAGAATTAAGTTCTTAAGAAACATTTTAGACCTAAGAGAGATGGTGAGTGGAGACGACTAGATAACAATGATATACATGGTCTTTATGGGAACCTAGATAAAATTAGATCAGTTAAGTACATATAAAATATAAAATGTATAACATTACGGACGGTCTTGGTGATAGTTTCATGAGAGATAAATGTATTGCATATCTCCTCTACTTAACCATGGGTTGGCGAGGACTAATGTAGAGTCTTCGCCTAACAAAGGTGGTACTTCTACCTTCCCCTTGACCCTTAGTTTGAATTAATGCAGTAAAATAAATAATAATACATTTTTCTTATTCTTCTCAAATTTGTACAGAGTATTTAGAGATACCTTCCGAAAATGTGGATTTTCTCCTAATTTAGTAATTAGGTACACTGTACAAGTGTCAAAAGCGAAAGTGGCAGCACTGTTAAACAGTAAATACAGTCTAAGTTCGACTTCGGGTCACGGCGCTGTTACACAATGCATGCACTTATAGATGCACAGTTGAAGTACCTTTCATGGAACAGCGCAGCGGTAAAGCACTCACTTAATGTTGTGAGTTCTGGACTTCTTCAAGATTCCAGTCTTATTTTGTTATTATTCTGTAGGGTTATAAATAATGCTAATGTTTTGGGACAATAAAGGTGCGTAATAGACTGTTAGTTTTTTTCTTCTTACGAATCTCCAGGAGGAGACACACGAACGAATCTTGGTTTGTAGAAGACTGACACTTTCACTTTTGCAATCGGTATGTAGGCCACCTAAATCTACCGACAGAGACGGTTGGAAGCGTCACTTCACAGGGTTTTTACAATCAATTGGAGTTAGCTAATTATGAGAATGTAGCCGAGCAGTTTAAGGCATCGTGCCTTGGGGGAGAACTAAGGAACTTCCATTGTTACGACTTCCCATCGGAGAATAAATTTTGTCATGGAATTTCGGTTATAAATTCTTAAAAAACACAGTTTAGGTAGAGGTTATAACTAGGAAAGCCACTTAGAGTTAGCCATTAGTTATTTTGCTGCCGAGGGAAAAATCAAATCCCGGAAACAGCACACTGGACGGCAAACAAATGCCGTCAGAAAACGGACGGACGACCAGTATGAGACCGGTGCCCACTCATATTAATACCAAGAGTAATTTAGGTAGCTATAATAAGTAGGTCTAACGGTTTTGGGTCCTGACATGCTCACCATTTTCACTCCTCTAATATACAGATATATTATTCAAAATATAATGTCCATTTCGTTTGTTAACATATGTAGAAGTGCGGCCAGCATGGAGTTATTGATGGGAGTAGAATCTGCCGAAACATGTTTAAGGAAATGCTAATCGATTGGAGTTTGGGTGTATTTACGACAAATTTACAACTTTATTTGTCTGTGAGTTAAGTTCCATTCTCTGTATTTAAAGAGATTAAGTTGATATATTACAGTAAATATATTTAGTTTTTTCTACATGGTGTGTGAACGGAGAACTGATTGCGCTTCTTGTAACAAGCGTGACTTTATGCTCAACTATATCGATGCTCTCAATTTCTAGGGTCAGAAGTAGTTTAATTTAATGTCTACTAGTTTATCAAGAGTTAGAAGCGGGGGTCCAGACTCCTACCGACAGCCGGACCTTACTGCCACCTTCTTTAAAGATACCACATGCGAAACAAGATCTTTCCACCCCCTCTGTCTTCCAATCCACTCTTCACAAGATACAGAATTCTTACCTAGACTTCGTGCTAAGCTATATTAAGCATTTTATTTTTAGTAATATATAGAATTGAGCGTTTAATTATACTGTGAATGTGTACTCTGATTTTAAAATCATTAGGAAGTAACATTATGAGGTTTAATTTAATAATTGGGTTTGTATTTTTTAACATTCTTACCTCATATATTTGTTTTGTTGGACGATCGTTTCAAAGCATACTGCTTCATCTTCAGCTTGTCACAAACTGGTTTTTTCTTTTCTTCAAGTTGTCGGCCCTGCATATGTGTTCCAAAGAACTTGGTAATGAGGATCCTTTCTCCGGGAATTTCAGAGTTCATAATTTTCTCCTTGTTCTTCTGTATATAGATTTTTCCCCCATATTGTGAGTTCATTGGAATTCTCTAACTGTTTTAATAATTTTGTATTTAGATCTATTTTGTGTTTTTTCTGTCCAAAAGTGTGCTGCTACTGCAGATTTTTCTACTTCTCCCTTTTTTACATTTCTTTAGTGTTCTTTAGTTCTAATGTTTAAATTTCTCATTGTTTTCCCTATGTATACTTTATCACAATCTGCACATATATTTCTGATATTTTTATTATCTTCAATTTTTTCATGTTTGTTGGCTTTCATAAGCTTTTTTAAGTTATAATCATTTTTTGGTGCTAAATTGTGTTCTCTGATATTCATCATCCTCTCAGATGACACTGCAGTCTGTTTTGAGCCCTGGCTGCCGATACGAACGTACTCCATTCATTCCCGTACAAATCCTTCCTTCTCCATCCTTTATCACCAAGTTTCATAAGATCTTCTGTTATTGGTAACATCCTCATGTAATGATCCTTCTTTCCTTACGGTTTCTCGCCGCTTAAAAAAAAATTTTCCATTCATTGCCGTCGATCACCTTCGTTCTCCACCCTTGATCACCACGTTTCTTAAGGGAGGTGATGGGTGAAAAATTGACTATTTGAGATCAATATTGGCATTTTTGTTTTGGTGTTTATACTAAAAAATAGCCTATACTCTAATGTATATGTTGGCAAAATTTCAGAGGCCTATGGCGCTTCTAAGTGCTATGTTTTTCCACACCTTTATTATCACTGCATTTTTATACATTCAAAATTGAATGGAATTCAGAAATGTTGTCCTAGAAGGTTAAAAATTTTACTGTATGTTCTAAAAAAATGGGTAACAAAGTAGTGCATGGGTTTCATGATTGAAATAGTATTTTAAGAAATAAAAAATAAAATTATGCAATTATTAATTTTTTTTTTGTAATTCCACGTATGAGATAAACATTTTTTTCTCCCTTTGTAGTCACATTATAAGAATTCTAATGCATGATGTTTTTCTAAATATTTTATGGGACTTGTAGAAAAAATCAGACATTTTACTAAAAAATTGTCGAACCCATATCATTATAACTTATGCAATTTATTTAAATATAATATTTAATAACTCATTAAAGAAACGTCTCACAACAATGAAACTTAAACACATCATTATGTGTCATGCAGTGAATTTTTGTACTAAAAATCAAGTCTCCTCAACGAATGTAGAAAATAGAAATGCCACCCATCACCCCCCTTAATATCTTATATTAATGATAACACAATCCTCAAATTTTTATTTCTTTTTCCTTGCCGTTCGATATCGGCCTTGTGCAATTTTTCAACAATGGATGTTTTAAATCTCGTAGACTGCTATGAACGAGACCTGTGGGACTAATGGGGAATGAAAGAGGGGACATGAAAACTTCTTATAGAAAAGCCAGAGAGAGGGAAAGCTCCTAGTGGGAATACCAGAAAGAGGTGAAAGAATGATATTAATAATTATTTCGGGGAGGTGAATTATAGGGGAATGATTTTAAGAAATGAGCTCAGGATAGGGATGAATGGAGAGTTTAAGTTGGCGCTACAATGAACTTCCGGTTTCGGTAGCGACAGGGAGAGTTAGTTACTATGACTATATATATAATTCCCTAAGTTTAATACTGTAACACTGTACAATTATAAGCCTAATAATAATTTTATTTATTTATATACAGAATTTTAATGTTTACACATCTTTCTGTTCCTAAAGTTTTATTTTTCTTCTCCACTCATCTCTCTCCATCCAATCCATGTCCTCCAGTCCCCTTGCTCTCATTACAGTTCTTATTTCCTGCATCCACGAGTTTCGAGGTCTTCCTCTCCTCCTTCTTCCAGGTGGACACCATTCCAATGTTTTCCTGGGTAATTTTTCTTCTTGCATTCGTCGTACGTGCCCATACCAATTTAATTGCTTATACCGTATATAATCTACTATTGAATAACCAATATTCATTTTTTCTCTTGTGATAGCATTTCTTATTTTGTCTAATTTTGAACATCTTGCTGCTCTCCTCAAGAAATCCATTTCCATCGACATAAGTTTTTGTTCTAAGTTTTTGTTGATTTTCCAAACTTCAGCTCCATTTATTATTATTATTATTATTATTATTAATAATAATAATAATAATAATAATAGTAATAATAGTAATAATAATGAGGATGACGATGATGACGACGACACATTCAAATCAAATTGTATGGCAGCATTACTTCTTCGCTAGGAACCGCAATTGTCTCCACGTATCCTGTGTCACTCCAATACCTCGCGCCTCTCTTCTATGAGATCAGAGCAATTGGAGCTCGCTCGCTCCCTCCCTAGAACAATGGAATGATTACGTCTTGTCTATACTGGTATATCCCGACGTTAGATAAGTGAGAGCTACTGAATTAAGATAATTTAGTTGTTTAATCTCCTACACACGTCAGCGAGTGACAAATGGCTACCTCGTCACCACAAAATACATCTTCTAAGCAATAATGTATTATTTGGTTGGAAAAGGCTGATTAAATTTTCCTCAGAGACTAAAATTTAGTTTTGTGTTTAAGAGGGCGAAAATCTCAATTTCGGGACGCACTGCTTAAAGTTCCTTTGATTTTTCCATCCTAAAATTCCATTGTTCCTCCTGACTTTGAACACTAGGCCCTCGGTACCAGAGGCAAGAAATTAACCCCTATACCACCCAGACCGTTTATTTCTTTAATTCTAATAAATTTAATATCGGCCACGGTGGACTAGTGGTTATGTTCCTTGCCTTTGAACCCGAGGATTGCGAGTTAAAACCCGCCTGCAGTCGATGTATTTTTAAGAATGGAAATATGCGAGGAGAGAGTCCTCAGAGAGGGACTTTAAACCATGGGTTCGAGTGTGAAGATCCAAGGCTCGTGAAATATGCTTGAGACTGAATAAAGAGGTCTCTAAGCAAAATTTACCGACCTTTTCCATCCTGGTAATACCTTAGTTGCTTACCGGATGTCTCATTGAGTCTATACGTAGACTGCATACCATTCATTACATGTTTGAGACATTTTAAATTTAAATTATTTATTTCCTATAATTCCTTAAATGAAACATATGGCAGCAGTAAAGTTCCTCCAGCGTACTCTGCTTCCAGCAGCCATTTCACTTGTTTCCAGCTTTTCCCTCTTTCCTTTGCTTCTGCCTCTACTGATCGCGTCCAAGTTTTCCTAGGTCATCATCTCTTTTTTACTCCTTGCGGATTCCAATCTAGTGCTGGCTCCGTCTGGTTTTATTTGGGAAATAAACGTAACTAATTTAACTTAAACTAATGACTCCAAACAAAGGAGAGACTAGAGCCCAAAATTGGGCTGGTACGCATGGTGATAGTTGTAAAATTAATTTAATACCTAATAATTTCCTTGAAATATTCATAGAAAAGTACGAATATATTGAATTGTAAATGCATTTATATATATATATATATATATACCTAACTAACTAACTCACTGGCACTATCGAACCCGTAGGTTCATGGTCGCGCGGATGTAAGCTCTCCATAGATCCCTATCCTGAGTCAATGATTTCCAATTATCTCCTGTATAATCAACTTCGCTCAAGTCACAGTTAATGTTATTCTCCCACCTCATACGTTTTCCCTCTGGTTTTCCTACAAGAAGCTTCCATGCACATCTTTCATTCCCCATTCGTGCCGCATGTCCTGCCCATCGCAGTTTACGAGAATTAACTGTTCTCATTATATCTGGCTTCCTGTAAATACCATGTAATTCGCTGTTATGTAGTCTTCTCCATTCACCTGCCTTTTCATCTATCTTTCGTCCAAAAAATTTCCTAAGAATTTTTATCTCAAACACTAGTAATCACCTTTCCTTCCTTAAAGTAAGAGTCCATGTTTCGCATCCATATAGGATTCCTAACACATTGCATTATTTCACGTGGTAGTTTTAGGCGAATAAAAGAAGACTAGACGCACTCTCTATGTAGCTTATAATATCTTTGTAGGTATCAAACCACTTTACACAAATATTGTTGAATTATGGACCTACTTCTATTTTTTACAGCTCCCAGTAATGTAAGGGATATAAGGAAAAACATTCTTTAGACTACTTTTTATTCCCTCACCCCCAGTTGGTTTTAATATATTCCCTCAAGAATAAAGGGGAGTGGAATGAAAAAGATGGAGAGCAAGCTTAACAAATATCGAAATGTCCTAGTGAGGACGGAGCTATAAGTATCACGGTGGCCACGCCGTGTCTTCATATAAATCGTAGATAGTGAATAAAGAAGAGCCGCTTGGCCTGCTTATGTAAGAAGGCAACTTGTAATGATTACCATTTTAGCGTTTGGGACATGGTATTAAAATTATGGTTTCATATACCCTACTTAAAATGTATTTATTAAGTCATTTTTATTTTAACTTATACAGAGTGTTCGGAAATACCTCTTGAAAGATTTTTGTTCTAATAAAATAGTATAATCGGTAACTAACTCAATGGCACTATCGAACCCGTAGGTTCATGGCCGCGCTGACATAAACTCTCCACACATCCCTATCCTGAGCTAATGTTTTTCAATCATCCCTAGTATAACCTACTTCCCTCACATCATTGTCAATGGTATTCGCCCACCTCACTCTTGGTCTACCAATTGGCTGTTTTCCTTCTAGTTTTCCTACAAGAAGCTTCCATGCATGTCTTTCATTTCCCATTCGTGTCACATGTCCTGCTCTTCGCGTCTATGAGACTTAACTGTAATTAATATATCTGGCTTCCTATAAAGACTATGTAGCAAGTTGTTATGTAGTTTTCTCCATTCGCCTCTCTGTTCATCTCTCTTTGATCCGAACATTTCCCTACGAACTTTATTCTCAAATACTCGTAGTCTTCTTTCATCCCTTAAAGTAAGAATCCATGTTTCACATCCATATAATATAACTGGTAGAATAACTGTTTTATGTATTTTCAGTTTAACGTTTTTTAAAATGAGTTTGGATGGCAAGAGCCCCTGCATAATAGCATCCATTTCCAGAATTGAGCCTGTGTTTAATTTCTTTGTGCATCACATTCCTATTTCTAAGTATTTTCCTAGATATTTAAAATCCGCCACTTCCTCAAAATTTCCCTCATTTGTCATTAGTTGTCCATTTCCATTATATAATGTATTTCTATGTGTTACCATATATTTAGTTTTTTGATATTTACTTCCAGTCCCAATTTCTTATTGTTATTCAATAGTGTGTGCGTGTTGACCTTTGGTATCTCTTCTCTATCGCCCAATCATACTACATCATCAGCATAGACTAACAGCTTATTAATACCATTGAGTTGGAGGCCTTCTTCATCTTCTAAAGATTTGATGGCATACTCTAGTACAAAATTTAATAGTGCATCTTCTTGCTTTAACCCTTCGGTTCAATGCAAATTTATATTCTAAATTAAAATTAAAATTTTGAATGCAATTTAAATAACAATTTACTTTAGGTTTATTTTCTTATTTATAGGAACAAACGGTCCCAGAAATCAAATGACCATCATCATCATCATCCTTATCATTATCACCAACATCACCTTTCACCGGTGTGGATAGCAACGGGAAGCTACCACACCTACAATTCCCTAGTAAAGCTGCAAGCATAGCATGAAAATGCTATGATTACAATGAAGGACCTGCCTTCGGGCAGAATTACTATGGATGGATATAGCAACAGTTCAAGGCTGGTATATTATAATGGGCAAGTCATGTAAGACGACTGGGGAATGTAAATGCACGGAAACGTCTTGTTGCAAAACCAGATTAAAGCGTCTAGTAAGTAAGGTAAAAGTTGGGTTAGAGTTTAATAATAACCATGAAGTTGAATTATCATCACGAACTTCAAGGATTGGACCATTTGATCCGTTCCGTTTCCAGAGCTGTACTCTCCATCGCTTTCTAGGTCTTCCAATTCATCGTTTGCCCTGTGGTCTGTACCTATATAATTGTAATGAAATTCTTGATGGTTGCATACGTTGTAAATGGGAATGTCAGTTTGATCGGTATTCGTGAATAATTTTAATATATTTGCGATATTTAGTTCTTGACGAATTGATTCCTTGATCAAGCAGAAAGTATCCTACTAGAGGTCTAAGAAATTTCATCTCTGCTGCTTCAATTCTCCTGCTCCTCTGGGATGTGGTTAAGACCCAGTTTTTTTGAACCGTATGAAAATGTAGGTAGTACTGACGGCAAAAATACTGTCAAAAAACGGACGGACGGACGATCTGTATCATTTTAATACACTTTCTTTTCTTACTTTCTTGAATATAGTTCGTTTGATTGTGCCAATTAATTGAAGAAATTTTGCTAAGTTGTATTCTACGTCATTTGAAACTTGGTATGAAGTATTGCAGCCTAGATAATTGAGTTCGTGATCTTGTTCAAATGTTGTATTGTTTAGAATTATTTTTGTTCTCATGTGATCTGTTCCAACAAATCAAAATATTTTTTGTTTTCTTCGTGTAAATTTCCAAATTACATTCTATTGATATATAATATAATGTATAGGCTAAACTGCCATTCGTAAACTGTCTTCTGAATTTAATATAATTACTTGAATCATAAAGGGAATAATTTGAATGTGTTATGCATCAACCGGCTAAGCGCCATTTAAAAAAATGATATTTTGATGCCATCTGTTGCACTTGCTCATGAAGTAAGCGTATATACACTTCTAGCGCAAAATTTTCATATATAGCCCTATTATTAAAGGAAAATGCCGTCAGTCTTACCAGAGATTCTATAATTTGCAACAAACTACTTATAAAATCAGAACTTCATAAATGCTTATCTAAATTTTGCATCATGCAGCTAAGCGTCAAATGTTCCCGCTCTTAGGTTGTTGATGCATAACTGTTAAACAAGGAAAATATAACTTTCAATATTCAGTATAGTTAGTTCGGTGCTACAATAAGTAGTGAAGATTAACTTAAACTTTAACCCTTAAATTGGCGGAACTAGACTAGACTAGACTATGTGGTGGAAGCTGGATCACTTTTCCATAACGTATCCCTCCCCGAGCCGGCCAATGATGAATCCAGTTTCCTGGACGCATCCTCGGCGGCCGAGAAAGGAACCGTATGGTCCATGAACCATACTTCCGGCTATTTTAGGGATTTATGTACCCTCTTTAGCCCTTTGGTGTATCGTCAGTGTAGATAGCGAGCATATATCTTAGTGCCGACCATAACCAGCTGCTGATCGGGAGACAAAGATCCAGTGGTCGGACATTAACAAGCCTTGGTGACGCTGGTCGAAGCTGATGATCTAGTTGTTTCGCCGACACTCTAAGTAGCCAACAGGAAGACCACCACCGCCGCAGAAGCCGCCAGCCCCTAAAGGGGCAAGCGGGAGGACAAGTCGTCATTCCAATCAGAAACGGCTCTTTTCGGATTTAGTTGATCTGTTTAATATTTTAGAATTTTGAAAATTGTTGGACATTTATATTTTACTGGTGGACTCTAGGGGACCACTCCGACATTTTGTCTTAACACCAAGAGAAACCACCGAAAACCATGGTAGAGTGGCTTGAATTTAATAATAAATTAAAGCCCAATTGATCAACATTTTTGGCTCCAATGCTAATTAGCCATAGGAGTCGCTATTTATGGTATGTCAGGGCACTTCCTATTTACATTGTATGTTGTCATACACTCTACTATGATCTACTTCGATAGATATAAGTACCTAATCTGGATCTCTTACTAGTTCTTTAACTAGTTTGTCTAATACTTATTTCGTAATTAGACCATTTATTTTATAGTGGATGGTTTGAACCGACCTACTCTTTTTTTATCGGATCCATGACCGTTTGATTGCCTATGATATCTTTTTTGGGTTCAGGTGAGATTTTGGGCTCACCTAAGGCCTTGAATTGCAAGGTCTTTTCTACCCGAGCCTTGATGGTCCCGGTACGTTTCTTCTTTCTTTGCTTAGCGCTACTTACAGCGCTAAGATTGGTGTTCTGGACGTTCTCAGGCCGACGAACAGCTGGCTCTATCTGGTCTGAGATATTGGGCAAGACAGTAGGAGCAAGCTCCACCAAGAATGTCTTATTTTTGCTAGCAGGAGTGACCTGCAGTACCTTCTTTTGCAGACGTCGATATGACTCAATTTTCACTTTGTAGTGAAGGAGCCTACGAAGCTGCAATAACTCAGCGATCCTTGGGCCATCCCTCAGAGTGACCGAAAGTCATGTTGACAACCTTCAAGGCCTCGAATCCATTGGCCTTGAAATCACTCCGAATATAGGATGGCTCAATGACGTGGTCTATTCCTTTAATTACTACTCTTCGTGTTGTAGCTTGGCGTTTGTCTTCCTTCTTGAAAGATATGTTGTGTTTCTTCAGCAGTAGCTGGTACTTGTTGTAGGCTGAAACTGAATTCAGCCTAACCCTTGTACCGAACCTGGTGTTCTCGCAAATGAATGCGAGAGGTTCGGATTTGAAGAATTCCTCATTCACTGCTGCCAGTAGACAGGTATAAGCACATAGTACCAGCAGGGAAGAGATCTTAGTCTTGTTTGGGGGCGAGTCCTTCGTCAACAAGCCTCCACAGTCCCCTACAATAACTTCTCATGCTAGTTATTCTAATGTTTCGAACCGCAAAGAAAACAAAATCGTGTAAAACTCTAAGTTATTATCATAGGCTACACTATTGCGTAATTTGTCACAAATTTCAGTAATTTACAATCATTTGTTTTTCATTGTTTTATAAACAATAATAAATAAATAATGAAATCAATGTATCTTAAAAGATACATTGTGAAATTAAGGGTTGTCCACCGTTGTAGTCTCGAGGTAGCGTGCTGCCTTGTCACGCAGCAGGCCCGGGTTCCATCCCCGGTCGGGACAGTTTTCTGGGTGAGGTTTTTATCGGGATTTTTCCTCACCTGTAAGACAAATATCAAGAAAACTTGAAGGCCCGAACGGTCCCCGAAATCATATGGCCACCGCAATCATCATCATTCATATTCATCTTAGATTAAGCTTAGGATTAGGGACTCTCCTGGCGTATCACTATCATCACCCATCATATCATCGGGGCAACGTAACCCCGCCTACTAGGCGCCTCAACCTTAGAAGTGGGTTACAAGTACGCCATGCCAGGAGAGAAAACTAGGAATGTCGAAAGACAACCTGGGGCACTTGTAAAAAAATAAGTTAAGGGTTAAACATGTTTTTCTGGAAACTTACGTAATGACCCATAGCCGGTTGATGCATACGCCGTCCTATAACGAGTTTTAAATGTCTGCTTTCAGATAAACTCCTACTCCTAATTTTCGGATCTTTATTTTTGGATAATTCCTTTTTCGTTTTATTTAAATGGCACATAATGCATTTTTTTGCAAAAAAAGTGGCTGCTAGAATGTATTTTGAATTGTTTTCCTGAAAAGTAGCGATTTTGTGGGCTTACTTACTCATTGTGACCTTTACATTAGCTTAGTAAAGGAATATATCGAGAGCTGGTGTCTGAGTTAAAATTATGAAATTAATACATAGGATCTCAATCGTCCTAAACAAGTTGAAATGCTGTAAATACTTTTGGGGGGCTTTCCCGAAACACATGTTCAATCTTCAGTTTATGAAATGGTACCAAAACGTGCGTCCTTTGCCCAGAATTCTTATAGAGAAATACTGTCCAGAGATAAAAAACTTAAATATTAAATACTCAATAGTAGATTGATAAATTATAGAAGTGATTAAATTGGTATATACTTGTACGAACCGCTGTGTTCTCGAGGTAGGCGTGCTGCCTGGTCACTCAACGGGCCCGCGGTTCGATCCCTCGTTCAGTGCAGTTTTTCTGGGTGGTAAGACAAATGTCAGGAAAACTGTAAGGCCCAAAGGGTCCCGCGACTATCATATGGCCATCATCAATCATCATCATCCTTATCATTATCATCATCATCATCATCCTTCACCGGTGTGGAAAGCAACGGGAAGCTACCACACCTACAATTCCCTAGTAAAGCTGCAAAGCATAGCATGAAAATGCTATGATTGCAGTGAAGGACCCTGCCTTCGAGCAGAATTACTATGGATGGATGTATAACGAATGCAAGAAGAAAGGTTACCCAGAAAAACATTGGAATGGTGTACATCTGGAAGAAGATGGAAATGAAGACCTCGAAACTCGAGGATGTAAGAAATAAGAACTGGAATGAGAACAAGAGGACTGGAGGACATGGAATGGATGGGTAGAGTCGAGTGGAGAAGGAAAATAAAACTTTATGCATAGAAATATATGTAAATATTGAAAATCTGTATATAAATAAATCAAATATAGGACTTTTCCATAACAATAGTAAACAGTAATCATGGTCTTCAATTTTTTGTTCGTAATGGATGGTAGTTGGTTACTGCGAAACCCACAACCTAGATTTGGCTAGTCTATTTATTGTCCGCTCTGGGTCATTCATTTATTTATTAGTATCCACAGTAGAAATTTCATCCATCAACTTTTATAACATTGTTCGTTGTATTGATGAGCGATTTAAACTTTTTTTTTATGTTGAGGCACAGTTCCGACTTCCCGTTCATTCCGGTTCATTTTTTATTCTAGTAGTTCGTATGCAAACAACTATTATTGATTGGTGGTGATTTGCAAATATGTGATATTTGCAGAAGGTGGGATTATTGGTTTTTAAAAGAACAATGGATAAAGTAAATATTGGAATTTCCGCTCCGAATGTCACTTGTTGCTTGTGCGAGCGGCTGAGTGGGGAGCTTCTCACGCCCTACAACAACACGTACTCGACGTGGGCGGAGGTGGAGCTAATGATGGCTAATCCATACGTGTGCGCTACACCACAGAGATGACAACAGGTTTCACAGGTGGCATGATTAAAACCGTCTTTACAGATCGAAAGATAACGCGCTAGGTCGCACTTCACCAGCCCCAAGCCATGTACCCAGTTCCTTGAAGTCAACAAATGTACGAAATCTTCTTCTTCTTCTTCTTCTTCTTCACGGGCTAGGCAAATTGCCTGTTCCGCCTCACAGTTGTTCTGTCCATCTTTTCATTGGCCTTCCTACATTCCTTGAACCTCTTGGCTTGTAGTTGAATGCTTACTTACTTACTTACTTACTTACTTACTTACTTACTTACTTACTTACTTACTTACTTACTTACTCACTGGCACTATCGAACCCGTAGGTTCATGGCCACGCGGACATAAGCTCTCCATACATCCCTATCCTGAGATAATGCTTTCCAATCATTCCCTGTATAATCTACTTCCCTCAAATCATAGTTAATGTTATTCTCCCACCTCATTCTTGGTCTACCAACTGGGCGTTTTCCCTCTGGCTTTCCTACAGGAAGCTTCCATGCAAGTCTTTCATTCCCCATACGTGCAACATGTCCTGCCCTTCGCAGTCTACGAGACTTAACTGTATAAATTTGGCTTCCTATAAAGACCATGTAGTTCATTGTTATGTAGTCTTCTCCATTCACCTGTTTGTTGTAGTTGAATGCTGCTCTTGGTAATCTTGATACATTCATTCTTTCCACATGTGTAAACCATTTTTCTCTATATTCTCTGATTTTCTCATCCAATGGATATATATTTAATTCTGTTCTTATATCTTCATTGCTTATCCGATCCAATCTTGTGCACCCTTTTGTTCTTCTAAGGAAGTTCATTTCTGCGTTTTGTATTCTACTTTGCTATTTTTTGGTCATTACCCAAGTTTCGCTCCCATAAAGTAATGCAGGAAGTGCCAATGTTTTATAAAACCTCTTCTTGTTTTATTCTTTAATGTTTTATGTATAGTTCCGCATATCATTTGAATTTTCGAGTTTCAAATGTATGTCTCTTTTAGTTTTTATGTTTATAGTAAAATTACAGCACAAATAATTAAAATTTGTTACTTGTTCCAGAGGTTTGTTGTCTATTACGATTTTTGATCTTTTATGATCGTTTCCCCAAAATGCCATTATTTTCGTTTTTTCTTTTGATATTTTGAAATTATATTCTTGGCATAACTGATTTAATTGATGTGAAGAGTATTGCAAATTTTTTTTTGAATAATAACCATATCGTCAGCATACATTAAAACGTTTAATATTTTAAAACACCCTCAGGGGTCCTCATCTAGGGGATATGTGGATGGCGACCACAAGGTGCCCAAGCTGAGCAAAACATTTCTTCCACTTACTTGTGTTTTGCACTCTTTAACTTTACTATCTAACCTCTCTTGGTTAACTCTTGTTTTTTTCGACCCCGACGCTATTAGGGCATCCGAGGGCTAGGGAGTCTTTCCTTTCTTCCATTTCTTCTTTCCTTTATTTTCTTTTCTTCTCCAGAAAAGCCTGACCAGAGGCTATAAGATGGCAGCCCCATCACTGGTCTTGCCTTCCTTTGGCCGGCAACCAATCGAAGGGACTATTATTATGCTTTCAAGTCTTATACGAGAATTTCCCGGAAGGATCAAACTAATGACGACCAAAGCATGAAAAAGGACAACTCTTGGAAGAAAACAAATATTTTGCTTTTTAGCACATGGAATGTACAAGGGATTAACTATAAAGATGATCAATTAGATGATATATTGTGCAAAAAGGGGATTTCATTAGCTGTAATATCAGAAACAAAAAAGAAATTACAAGGCACCAAAGAAACTCAAAATTACATTCAGTTTTATAGTGGTGTAAAAAAACATATTCATGCACAAGCAGGTGTAGCCGTTATGATTCACAAACGATTTAGAAATTCAATACATAGCTATACTTTTTGGAATGAAAGAATAATTCAAATCCGAATAAAATTATCTCTAGGATACTTAACAGTTATAGGTATATATGCACCTGTAGAAGGAGATGAAGAAGAAAGTGAAAAAATTTTATCATGACTTCCAGAAAGTTATCTGCACAATTAATAATAATGATATGATTATAATTTTGGGTGATTTAAATGCCAGAATTGGTAATACTAAATTTGATACATATATAGGACCATATGGAGAGCAAACCTGTAATAGAAATGGCTTACGGTTAATTGATTTTGTCATGTTTAATCAATTCACAATAATGAACTCAGTATTTAACCACAAGGCTAGTCACAAATATACATGGGAAGCCAGGGGTCTTAAATCAATAATTGACTATGCTATATGTAATAAAAAATTAGCATCTAAAGTTCTTGATACAAGAGTTTACAGAGGACCTGAAATCGAATCAGACCATTACTTACTTGTTTGTCCAATTCGTATGCCACCGAGATGGAAAAATAAAAATAAAATTAATAATGTAAAATTTGGAAAAGTGGACTATACTTATAAAGTAAGTCTTTTCCGAGATCCCACTATTACCTGGCTATACAAATGCAGATTAGATCGTCTAGTTCAAGAAACACCGGTTGGTGAAAATATTGAAGAAGAATGGCTTGCTCTACAAAGTATTTTGACACAAGCAGCAAATGAAAGCCTGGGTATCAAAACCAAATGGAATCGTAAAAAAGGACTACGGATATGGGATGAAAACATAAAAAAAGTAATTGATGATACACGTGAAGCATACAAAAAATTTCTGTCTACAAAAAAAGATGAAGATAAAGTAGAGTATCATAGGAAGAGAGCCATAGCAAAAATGGAAGTTCGCAAAAAAACATAGACAAAGCTGGGAACAATTTGTCTCATTTTTGGAAAATGATATCACTAGGCCTCAACCAAAAATATATAAAGTTTTAAAAAATTTAAATAATGATTCAAGAGAAAATGCACATTTAAATTGTATATCTAAAGAATCTTGGCTTACCTACTTTCATCATTTATGGACACAAAAGGATGATTTATTACAAATACCAATCTCTAATAACACTGCTTTGGAACAAATTTCTATAGATGAATTAACTGATGTTGTTAAATCATTAAAAAGTAACAAAGCTCCCGGAGAAGACCACATTAATCAAGAATTATTTAAATTTTCAACTAAAAAATTTTTTAGACAGATTTCTTATTCTCCTTAATATGATATGGGAAGGACAAGAACCACCACAAAGCTGGAACAAATCCATTGTAATACCAATCTTCAAAAAAGGAAGTCGCCAAATCAAAGATAACTATCGTGGAATTAGCTTGTTGAACTCTGGATATAAAATTTATGCTAATATAGTTAAGAATAAATTGAGGAAAATTTATGAAAATATAATTGGAGAAGAGCAGAATGGATTCAGAAAGGGTAGATCTTGTACAGATGGATTCTTTACTCTAAAACTACTATTAGAAAAGCACAAGGAATTCAATATAGAAACTCATATCGCCTTCGTTGACTTCATAAAGGCTTTTGACAAAGTAGACAGAAATATATTACTACAAATTTTAGCTGATGATAACGTTCCACAACAATATATTACTAATATCTTCAACATCTATAAAGATAATGAAATCTCTGTTAAACAAGATGGCAAATTATCTTCTTGGGAAAAGATCAACACTGGAGTAAGACAGGGATGTGGACTTTCACCGGTGCTTTTCATTATATACATGAATAAATTAATAAATGGATGGAGGAAAACACAACGAGGATATATACCCATCAATAGGAACCTCAAACTCGATGCTATTCTTTTTGCAGACGATTTAGCTCTTCTGGCACTTTCCGAAAATGATTTGCAACGATCAATTTATAATTTACAAAAAATAGGTGCCAAATTTAATATGGAAATATCAATTAACAAAACTAAAATTATGGCATTTCATGGGAAGGACCCCATACAAAGTAAAATCTGTCTCCAGAATAAAATTTTAGAGAGATCTAATCAATTTAAATATCTTGGATATTATCTCTCTATCTGGGATGAAAAGGATATCCCTGAAAAAGTTACTAGTTATAATAAAAGTTTAGGAATTATTAATCAAGTTATGAAACCATCCCTTGTACAAAAAAACACCAGATTACGTTTATATAACACTTTGGCTAGACCAGTGTTGACCTATGGTAGTGAAGCATGGACACTAAGAAAACAACATGAAAGCAGAATAACGGCTTGTGAAATGAGATTCATGCGCAGAACAGCGGGTTACACCAGATGGGATCGGAAAAGGAACACCGATATCTTAAAAGAATTGAAGACTACGCCAATTTTGGAATATATTAAACAGTACCAACTAAATTGGAATCACCATCTTGAAAGAATGAGTTCAAATCGGATCCCCAAAGCTATTTATAATTATATACCAAGAGGACGAAGATCACTGGGCCGTCCTATGAAACGCTGGAGGGAAAATTTTCTATAGGATCGTAACAGGCCTTGGCCTAATACTTGGAAGGAAGAAGAAGAAGAAGAATATTTTAAAACGGTCCATTCTTATACCTATATTAACAATACTTTTCCAATTTTGGATGATGTCATTAATATATAGATTAAAAAGGGTAGGTGATAAACTACACCCTTGTCTTACACCTCTACTTATTAAAATAGCTTCTGTCTTTGATGTGCCTATATTTATTATAATTTGAGACTTTACATACAAACTGTTTATTACATAAATTAATTTTGCGGGGTAGCCATGTATTTCCATTATTTTCCATAATATACAAATATCATTCATTCATTCATTTTGAGAAATTGCCTCATCATTGAGGGTTTTCTCCAACCAATCTTAGTAATTAACATGAATTTAATTAAGTGAAATTTGTGAATGTTTGTTGCAAACTGATAGTCTATAAGTTCGTAGTTATTTATGTATTTTCTTTAAAGTTCTCCATTGTTCTCTGTACTCTGCGCCTTCATCTGTTACACCAAATTTCCTCATTGAATTTTGAATGTTATTCTTCCAGGTTCTTGGTCTTCCTTTTCTGCTCCTCCTTTCAATTTTACATGCATAGACAGCCTTTGGTAGTCTTCCATACTCCATTTTTCTTACGTGTCCATACCATTTTAGTTTTCTGTATTCAATCTCATCCATTATACTTCTTTCTGCATTCAGAAATTTTATAATTTGTGTATTTATAATATTTTCCAGTCGAGATTTTCTGGCAGCTCTTCTCCAATAAATCCATTTCAACTGCAGTTATTCTGTTGACCTGTTGTTGTGTCATTGTTCAAACTTCCGATCCATATAACATTATACTTTCTAGTATGGACTTATAAATTTGTTGTTTTGTTCTGTTAATTATGTTTTTACTCCATAGTAGAGTTTAACATTCATATGGGTTTTCTTCCATTACTAATCCTTTTTGCTATTTCTTTATTTGATGTTCCATTTTTCTCTATAATTGGTCCCATATAACAGAAACTATCACTCTTCTTTATCATTGTTCAAATATCTATATTTAATTAACAGTTGTGGTCTCGATGGTCTTTGCCTCGGATTTCATCTTCGATCGGAACAAGTTTTATGGTTGAGGTTTTTTTCGGGATTTTTTCCTCGCCTGTAACACAAATATCGGGAAACCTTAAACCTGTTGCACAAATGATCCCCGAACATCATCTGGCCATCAGTTATCATCTATAACTAACTAACTGGCACTATCGAACCCGTAGGTTTATGGCCGCGCGGACATAAGGTCTCCATACATCCCTATCTTGAGCTAATATTTTTCAATCGTTCCCTGTATAATCTACTTCCCTCAATTCATGGTTAATGTTATTCTCCCACCTCATTCTTGGTCTATCAACTGGTCGTTTTCCTTCTGGTTTCCCTACAAGAAGCATCCAAGCGACGTCTTTCATTCCCATTCATGCCACATGTCCTGCCCATAGCAGTCTACGAGACTTAATTGTTCTTATTGTATCTGGCTTCCTGTAAAGACCATGTAGTTCACTGTTATGTAGTCTTCTCCATTCACCTGTCTGTTCATCTCTCTTTGGTCCAAACAATTTCCTAAGAACTTTATTATCAAATACCCGTAATATCCTTTCCTCCCTTAAAGTAAGATTCCATGTTTCTCATCCATATAATATAACTGGTAGAATAATAGTTTTATATATTTTCAGTTTAACGTTTTTTGAAAGGAGTTGGAAGGTTGGAAGGTTTGGCACAGGAAGACGGCAGCAGCTGAAAAAACCTTTAGATAGATAGATAGTTGGAACGTCAATAGTCTCTGGAATGCATAATAGCACGCATTGAGCATATGTTTAATCATCTGTAACATATCATTTTAAAGTTTATTAGTTCTAATGCGACAGACTAATGCATATATAACGAGATGCTATATTTTATTAGAAGCCATTAACGAGCAAGTATAAATTTACAATCATTTAAATTAAATTTAAATCATCGCCTTGTTCAGTATGAGTGCAAAGAGTGAATTGTCTTAATTATTCGTGTTCCTTGGAGGTGGCTCTGGTATTTAGTTGATCAATCATAGGCAGGCCCTCGATGTCCTTGTGTAGCAAAAAAAAAAAAGCATGTGTAATGTCCAGAGTTAAACATTCCCTCCCGATAGGTCGTGAGCATTCAAGACCTGGGTGGCATAGGACATGAGAAAGTAGACCTACCTATAAAGAACTCCACTCCACGCGCGACATGCCTAGAAGGTCCTTGGCCTACCGGTCGGCTGCTGGCATCACGTCCACATGTGTTAATCACAGAGGTAGACGATTATAAGCCAGTCGAGGGGTGACATGTGGTCAGCATGTCGAGTCCCCTAGCCGTTATAGCTGGTCTTCTTAACCTGTAGTCGCTACATATTGTAGCTACCCAAATGCCTCACGAGGCATGGCCAAAATTCCATGAGAAAATTTCTTCTCCCATGGGGACTCGAAACAGCGCAAGTTGGTAGCTCTGCGCCAAGGCATCTTGCCTTAACCAACTATGTATAAGGCAGATATTAATTTAAGATAGAGAGACATATCTATATTTATTTAGTAGATGTACCCTGACGAAGCCGAGAGTTTTAAAGAATGGTTCCTTGGTGTAGAGTTACGGGTTCGAGTCCTCATGGTGGAAGAAATTTTCTCATGGAATATCGGCCAGTATACGACCGGTGCCCGCCCCGAATCGTGAGGAATTTGAATAGCTACAATAAGTAGCGGCTCCTGGTTGAGAAAACCAGCAGTAAGGATTATGGGACTCGATTTGTTGACCAAATGTTACCCTATACTGGCGGTTGATCGTCCACCTCTATGATTAACAAATCTGGACGAAATGTCAGTAATTGAATTTAAAAAAATCTTCTAAAGTTGGTATGACATTATATCCCACAATTCATTTTGAGACTGATAGTGGCCAGCCTGAGGAAGTTGACTGTGAAAAGAAAGCCATATATGAGCCAACAATTGACTATTATAAAGATAAACACCAGTTAGATAGAATAACTGTCACAGGATTGATGATCGGAGCATGAGGTATTATATCAGGATTCTGAGCTAAATTTTGGAATTCCAGAATTAGATAGTGTGTCTTTCTACAATTGCTATGGCTGCCATTAGAGGTCAATTTCAATTTTAAGAAACCATCTTTACACAATTTCTAGTTTATAGAATATACTCTAATTACAATAATTTGAAAATTTTAAATATAGGCCTATTTACAAAATATTTAATACATTTTGAAAATTAAATTTCTATCACTTTTTCCTTGTGGCAATCCTCTAACGAGGAAAGCTTTATATAATAAAAATATGTTTTATTTTGTTTGTTGCAGGTAATTCTTTGAAGATTTTACCTACCAGTACTACTTCAATGAATTGACTATTTGGTGGATTTTTGTAGAACTTGATGACTGAAAACTACTTTGTAAATTTGAGTACGCATTCATTATTATATTATGAAGTTATATGACGTTATTATCATAAGTAATGCCACGAGTGATTTCCAAATTATCGATAAATTCACGACTCACGAAGTGAGGAGTGAATTTATCTAGAGAATTTGGAAATCAAGAGTGGCATTTGTTAGGACTATTTAACGAATAAAATTAAGCTGTTTACTCACAAATCATTATTTAACTGTAGTTATTTCAAAATATTTATATATTTAATGCAAACGGCGATGTTTAAAAACAAATGAGAAACGATAGGTACGCTTCTACTGCTTCTTTTGTTTATCACTGCAACCAGATCATACTATTTATTGCCAAAGGAACGCAATATTGTAAGAATGCTCTCTAGTGGAGAAAAAATGAAACATCAATCTGTATATTAATTCATTTCTGATGTCGTATGATGTAAATATTACAATTATATTTTTCTGGATTATTACCTGGGAAAAAATACATTTAAGAAAGTCAAACAGTGGTTTCTTTTTTTGGTGGTATAATAAATTGCTACAAATGTTGACATGTATGCACTATATATACAATCTGGTAGCCGTATTTCTTATAGGCTCAGTCACTGCAAAATAACGGTCAGACCTGTTCAGAATATTAAAAACGAGGAGCTTTGTTTAATATATGGTAATTATAACACTGATAAATATTTCGTGAAACACGACTCTGATTGGTTGTAAACAGAAATCATTGAAACGTGATTGGTCATTGACTCCCATTTGGGGCATGAGTTAAATAGTCTATATAATTAGATTTACTAATACAGTTATATGAATCCTTGAAATACGAATCCTGTTTTAAATCAATTTATTCTCCTAGTATGTTTGAATTATTAGATTTTATTTCAAAACGATCATACATACCTACTTTTTTACACGCTTTATATCAGCTTGACCTGTATCTATCTATGTAACGGAATCTTTCAACACGAATTTCACCCACTTAAAAACATTCGATCGACTTGAAACTTTGTATACTTGTAAAGGTTCAATTGCAATTCAATAACTTCATAAATTATTTCTAAGATCCTAGCCAGGATCATCAGGACATAAAAAATAAAGACCGGTATAATAGGTTGCGGACGTATCGACTTTTTAGTCCGTCGTTGTGGTAGCTCAGTTGGTAGAGTGGTGGACTATAGTGGTATATAATTTCAGTGATCCATAGGTCGCGGGTTCAAATCCGGCCCGGAGGATTTTTTTTACAAGAGTATTACTTTTAGCTCATACTACAATAGTATCGAATTTAAAGATATTTACATTTTTAGAAAACCAAACTAAAAAAATAAATAATAAATAATAGTTTAAAAAAACTAAAAGAACACGCTTTATTAGAAAACCGAACTAAACAATGAAAAAGTATTTTAATTTCCAACACGCTTGGGATAAAATTAAAGTGGTCAACAAAAAAAGTCATCTCCAACGCATCTAGAATAAAACTAGAGTTATCTACAAAAAACAATAATTTTACCATCAAAAGCGTAGGGTGCTCTATATCAATTAATATATTTGATAATAAACAGATATTGGTAAAAGTAAAGTCTCTAAGAAGAAAACGTAAAAACCATAAAAAGCACCCCACGCTTTTATGGTAAAATTATTTTTTTTGTAGATAACTCTAGTTTTATTGTAGATGTGTTGGATATGTTTTTTTTTGTTGACCACTTTAATTTTATCCCAAGCGTGTTGGAAATTAAAATTATTTTTCATTTTTTAGTTCGGTTTTCTAATAAAGCGTTTTGTTTTAGTTTTTAAGCTATTATTTATTTTTCTAATGAACGCATTTCTATTACAAAATAAGTAATGTATGTATTCATTATTATGACCCCATGAGGTACGCTGGCGGTAGCATTTCTGCTGGAGGGATTATCCATGCGTCAAAGTAAATTAAAAATATTATACATTAGTCGAAAATATGACGATCTTTCACTGTAAAAATAGAAGCATCAAGAAATGGGGGTATGGGTTTCTCTAGAGTATGCAGTGCTTATTTCAGCGCGGCCAAGCACAACCGGGTTCAAAAGTATTCATTATTATACCTAAAATTGTTAAAATAATTAAATCCCAATATATAATAATAATAGTAATAATAATAATTATAATATGGGGTTGGCATTGCTGGATTCTAGCTTCAATTTCTGTGCCTTGCAGTTAAAAATGCAGGTAATTTTGGATATGACCTTGGTACATCACAACGCTTCTCTGGAAGAAATTTCAAGGTAGATTTCGGCAAGCAATGGTTGACAGTTTCCTTGTTAGAAGGACATTAATTCTCTAATAATGGATAATTGTCGCTACTGGTTATGAGATACGCGGATTCTAACCCGTCCCGGGTCAATGGATTTTTCAGGACGTAAAAATCCTGAAGATGAGTACCTTCGGAAGAGAACTAAAGCCGTGGGTCCTGTTGTAGATTTAAAATAGCATCAAGCCATAAATAAAAACAGGACCCTGACCAAAATGTGTCACCTTTTCATCCCATTCACACCCAGATTTGAATTACGATGCTAATGCCCTTAGCTGTTAAAGAATATTATTAAATAAAATACTACCTAACTAACTATAATGCTGCTCACCGGTCATCACGGGGCAGATGAAATAACATGGATCAAAATGTATGACGTGGGTATGAAGATGTGATGGAATTAAGTTTTTTGGTGGGGAAAACAGCATAAACCTCTAGAAAAAGTTACCTTGTCTCAGATTCGTCCACCACGAACCTCACATGGACTGTCCAAAACGCGAACTCCGCGACCTTAAGTGAAGGGCGAGTGTCTTAACAACTTGGGTTAGAGAGACGCCATGTTGAAAAATGAATAGAGGAAGTTCGGGTAATGTGAACCCTTCGGTTTGAGTGGACCCTGTTAATATCTTCTTTAATTGGTGCTGCTCTCGAACAAAACATATTTTAACTTTTTCCCGTCATCTACTTTGACGTGTTCAAGGTTAGTTTCGTTTATTATTTGTGCGAAGAAGGGTTTGTGATATTTATGAAAACTACCATTTAAAAAGTTTTTCAGGCTAAGAATTAATTCTTAATTTCTGCTATATAATATTATAAATATTGAAAAATCTCCTAAATATGTTATATTATGTAGATGCTGTTATAATATACTGACGGGTTTGGTTTGATATTATGTGACATAGTGGCTGTATAAAAGAATTATACATAACAAAGGAACTTGGTTAATGTGGACCCTCCACGAGGCGGGTCGTGAATACGTATGTTTTTTTCAATGAGTATGCTGTATGTAAAAACCATGCATTTAATTAATTTTATTTAATATCCTTGTAATTTTACTAAACCCAAAGACTGTCGCTGTCTGCAGATGAATGGCATCTGAGTATTATCCATCCATAGTAATACTGCCCGAAGGCAAGTCCTTCAATGCAATCATAACATTTTCATGCTATGCTTGCAGCTTTACTAGGGAATTGTGTAGGTGTGGTAGCTTCCCGTTGCTTTCCACACCGGTGAAGGATGATGATGATAATGGTAAGGATGATAATGATAAGGATGATGGCCATATGATTTCGGGGACCGTTTGTGCCTTAAAGTTTTCTTACAGTTTGTCTTACAGGTGAGGAAAAACCCCGATAAAAACCTCACCCAGAAAAAACTGCCCCGACCGGGGATCGAACCCGGGCCCGCTGCGTGACAAGGCAGCACGCTACCTCGAGACCACAGCGGTGGACTGAGTATTATAATCAACAATAATTTTTCAAAACATTAAATAAATATCTAACTCACTCACTGGCACTATCGAACCCGTAGGTTAATGGCCGCGCGGACATAAGCTCTCCATATATCCCTATCCTGAGCCAATGTTTTTCAATCATCCCCTGTATAAATATCAACGCTTTCAATTACGATCAGCCATAAATATTTTCAGATTGATTTGTGTCTATCTGTTTAATTTAATAGAGTAAATAAACTTAAAAATAGACTAAAAGCTAGGGTGGACTCTGGGGTCCACTTTACCCGAATATGGAGGTTAAAGTAGGCATTTCTTGTAATGTAAAAAAAGTTTATTATTTATGATGATGTTTACATATTTGAATAAAATAACAATGTTATTTCATAGTTATAACACTAATGATAATCACTGTAATTACACAAAACCCAAGTCCCTTAATTAAAGGAAGAAAAACAACTTCAAAATAGAGATCCACATTACCCTAAGTTCCTCGACTAATAAAATTCAAATGAAATTCCGTTGAGGTGAATAGTCACAAGATAAAAATTAAAATCTTCTTCTTCGTCACAGTTTAGGCTTTTTGCAAGCCTGTTCCGGCTCCTAATTGCTGCAAAAATTAAAATGTAATATAAAGTAAATAAACATCTTAATACTCAATGAGAACACACCCCAGTCACGAGATCCTTAAAAAAATGTCACTTGCTACTAATGACACTTCAAGTCTACAAAATCCTAAACAACATCTAGTAGCAGACACTCATCCTTTACTGATGATGGAAGTTTACTTTAGAAAGACCTCCAGATAATATTTTAAATATAGTATTTTAACACAGTTGAGGACCTGCCAACAGATATATATATATATATTTTAATTTTTGTGTTAAAAATATTTTATTTCCCAAATTATTATACCCTTTCATTAGGATTTACTTAATTAAATAATTAATTGGTAAAACATACTACTTTTTATTTGCTTTCGACATTTTTAATGAATGTAAGATTTTTTTTCGTGGTCTTCCCTTCACAATTTGCACACGAGTGGGAGAAAAATGTGTACATATGGCGTTGGAGATTTTTCCATGTTTATGTCAGGAGACTGAGGTCACCGGTCAGGCAATCTCTTCTTGTCTTGCCATGTAATTTGTATGGACCCTCCGCTTCACTCACACCATTGTCTCTCTCTTTCGCGTGAGGTACGCGATATCTTTATATGAAGCGTGTTGCATTGTATTTAATAAACATGACTTCTTGTTGACTATTTAACTCATGCCCCAAATGACAATCAATGACCAATCACATTTCAATGAATTTTGATTTACAACCAATTCACAGTCGTTTTTCATCTAGATTTTATCACTTTCATTTTATCGCTTTCATTCTACCAAGTGGCTCCCAGATTGTATATATAGTGCACGAATTCAACCAGATTCTGTTTGCGAGATATAATAGAAAAACATTCGCAGCAATTGATTATACCATAAAAAAAAGAAACACTGTTTGCACTTTCTTAAACGTATTATTTTCCAGGAATTAACGTTGCAGAAAAATATAATTCACATATTTACATCAGAGGACATCAGAAATTAAATTAATAAATAACCTGTAATGATGTGTTTCATTTTTTCTCCACTATTCTTACAATATTGCGTTTACGATTCTATTTGACAATAAATATGATCTGGTTGCAGTGATGAACAAATGAAACATGACATTTCTCATTTGTTTTCAAACACCGCCGTTTACATTAAATATATAAATATTTTAAAATAACTATATTTAAATAATGATTTGTGAGTAAACAGCTTAATTTGATTCATTAATTAGTCCTAACAAATGCCACTCTTGATTTCCAAATTCTCTAGATGAATTGGAAATCACTCGTCATATTACTTATGATAAACGTGTATTTCACAGAGTCAATTAAAAGCAAAATCGCCAATTTAAAACGATAAGAGTCAACGCGTTTTAGTAGCGAAATTAGTTTATACTTCCGGTCCGTCGTTAAATAGTATTATCGGAAATAAAAAATTAATATCCTCAACTCGTGTCCAACTCAGGGTTGGGTCGAGTCGAGGGATGAGATAAGATGAAGCTCCTATATTTATAGAGGTCAGTGAACTACAAGGGTGCCGGCCGACGATTCCTGACGTACCGTCACAGGGGCGGATGAACGGAATGAAACGAAAAGGATGAGATGAGTATGGAGAAATGGTGGAATGAAATTTGTGGCGGGGGAAAACGGGAGAAATCCCGAGAAAAATCTGCCCAACCTCCGTTTCGTCCACCACGAATCCCACATGTAGTGAGCGAGACTCGATCTGGGAATCCAAGCGGTGAGAGACGAGCGTCTAACCGTTTGCACCACGGAGCCGCCATTCTCGGAAATCCTAAGTTTAAAGTTGATTATTTGAAAAAATCCGATATTTATGAGATCGGGTTTAAAAACTGTGATAAGATGTTTGTTGGGCAAACAATAAGATCTATTTTAACCAGATTTAATGAGCATATTGCACATTGTAGATAGAATAGAATTGACAAATCTGCCGTTGATCAACATATTTCTAATCACGGTCACATTATTGAGGACATGTACTCTTTACTTACTCCGCTATAGGATCATCATATAGCGAGCAAAGTGTCCCGAAAATTCCATAGCCCTATCTCAAGCAGGTGCTGAGAAAAATATATCATTAGAATAATTTTTCAGAGAATATTTATAAAATAATGAATTCCCGTCTATGCATGAAAAATTGAAAAAAGGAACAGAAAAAAAGACCAAGAACAACCTGGAAGAACAACATTCAAAAATTCAATTAGGAAATTTGGTGTAGCAGATGACAGAGAACGATGTAGAACTTTAATTAAGGAAAATTTGTGAATGTTTGTTGCAAACTGATAGTTTACAAATCTATAGTCATATATATATATATATATATATATATATATAAATGAATGTTTGTTTGTTTGTTTGTTCGTTCGTTCGTTTGTTCGTTCGTTCGTACTTTACGCGCGGCCAAACCGTTGGTCCGATTGTGATGGAGTTTCTTGCAAAATGTTCAGGAGATTTCCGGGATGAACATATGCTATAAGAGAGTTGAGATCCTCAACTCCTACACCCTTAAAAAACACCCTTTTTAGTGAAAAACGTGAAAAATCTCTCTTTTTACCGTTAAATGGCTTACGCTGCCTAAACAATAACAAAATCACAAAATTAATGTACACAGAATTGAGTATCTCAAAAAACTCTGCAAACAAGTGCGCGACAGCATATGTTTATCTTTTACGTATAACACACAATAGCCATTTTTGTGTTTATTTGATGCCATGGAGATCGGGATAATTAGATTCCATGGTAAGCATGTACTGCCATACCATTCATCCGAATGTCATGGGGCTTTTTGCAAAAATGTTTAGGAATTTCCCGGGAAGTTTATAGGTTATAAGAGAGTTTTAATGCTCAAGCCCTTCACCCTTAAAAATCACCTTCTATAGTGGAAAAACGGCGCTTTTTTTAAGCTTAAATGGCTTACGCTGCCTAAACCATAACAAATACACAACATTATTGTACACAGAATTGAATATCTCGAAAAAAAACTCTACAGAAAAGTCCGCGACAGCATTCGTTTATCTTTTAAGGATAACTCTCAATAACCATTTTTGTCTTTCATTGATGCCAAGAAGATCGGGATAAGTAGATTCTCGGGACACGCCGGGCAATCAGCACGGGGTACTTAAATACCGATTTAAATTTATATTTATTTTTCCTTTTACTTATTCAACTAAAATACATTACTGTAGTATTTATTTAGGTGTAGCAGCGCACGCCGGTATTAGCTAGTATATCTTCTTAATATATAAAAACTACGTGTCACGTTGTTTGTCCGGCGATACGTCGTTCGCCGGGCCAGCTAGTATATATATATATATATATATCGTGTATTAATTCATCTTAATTACTAAGATTACTTGGAGAAAACCCTCAATGATGAGGAAAATTCTCAAAATGAATGAATGAAATTAATTACCCTCCATAAACGCAGTTTAAGCTATATCCTTGCAAGTACTTTTACGTTCCACACTCCACCCAGGCGTTACAGTGACACAACCTGTCGGGAGAGGGCATTTAATAGTGGACACCATACATACTTTCTGACCACACAAAGACATATAGAGCCTCCCCTTATGATTGAGCTGCTTAATGCGAGGACCTCCTCCAAGACAACACAACATTAAGATGAAACACCCCATTCACACACACACATTCATAATAAACCTGGAAAATATGGAAATGATGATTATGATGGGCAGATGATGTTCGGGGACCGTTCAGTTCTTAAGGTTTCCTGATATATGTTATACAGGTGATGAAAATCCCCGAAAAGAAACTCATCGAAGAAATTTATTCGACCGGCGATCGAACCTGAATCTGCTACGTACAAAGCAATGAAGCTACCCCGAAACCGCAAAATTGGATAAACAATTCACACTGGATTGTTTAGATATTAAAAAAAATACATATTTATAATACTAAATATATCCTTAATGTTCACAAAAAAATCTAATATTACAAGGAATTTAATGTTACCATACAAACCATCTGATTAACGTTAATGTAACTAGAGAGAAAAATATGCACCTGAGCCGAGATTTGAAGCCAGGATATCCAGCTTTACGCTCTGACGCTCTAACCTTGAGCTACTTAGACGCATTTCCCGGAGCAAGCAGAGATTCTCCTCCTCTTATCACGTATCTCCCGTAAGTAATGAAACTTGTGTATACAATACTTAATGCGATTGCTTATATTTATTTATTTTCCTGATGGAGTTTAGAACCGTAAGGTCTTTCCTTCGACTTCACCAGGGTTTATTATATATATATATATATATATATATATATATATATATATATATAAAGGTAAAGCAGTCCCGCTACAGGCCTCAGGAGGCCCTTCGGGTAGTAGGAGGTTAAGGCTCCCACTTTTTCTAGACAAGCGGCACTTGATGTCAGCCGGGTTGTCAGCCCTGCGTGACGGCCGCCTTTACCCCCAGAACAAGCGCCTGGTACTCATTTCCGTTAGAGGCTGAGTCGACCCCAGGGCCATAGTGCCGCCGGAAGGTTTGGATCAGTTTAAAAATCCTGACCCCACCGGGACTTGAACCCTCGACCTTCCGGCTTGTAGCGCAGTACCTTAACCACTACGCTACGGCGTGCCCCCATATATATATATATATAGGCTATATATAACAATTATGATTTACCTACAACTTATTAATAATAGGCATAGACAATATGCAGTTGACAAGGAAATTACAAAACATATAATAATAATAATAATAATAATAATAATAATAATAATAATAATAACCTACAATCCGTTTAAATAATTAGCTTGGTAAAGAAAGTGTAAAATATAAAAGACTAATACAATTAAGGAACATGGTCATATATTATATTGTGTAAGTAAATATTTAGTGAGCTCTTTTTTTTTGGACTGTATTTGAATCAACTACTAGAAGCAATTATAATGATGTTTTTGCTGAAACATCAGCTAGTTATGAACCTTATATAGATATGAATGGATCCATACAAGCTGTCTGTAGGCATTGGTTAACGTTAATGCAACTAGAGAGAAAAATATGCACATGAGCCGAGATTTAAACTCAACATCTCCAGGTTTATTAGCTGGTGCTCTACCTTTGAGCTACATACATGAATATTCCGGAACAACCGTATATTCTCCTCGCTTCATTCCTTGTCTCCCGTAAATAGTCAAATTTGTGTGCACAAGTGGTAATGTGAGTGCTTCTATCGATAGAAGCAATTATAATGGGGTTTTGCTGAAAAAATCAGCTAATAGTAATAATAGTAATGATAAGTAGAATGCTTGATTTAAACTGGCAGAGTTAAGGTCATACGGTCTTCTCTTCCAGTCAACCAGCCAATAATAAAATCACACAAAAATTAAATGCTCATTACTATTTTAAAACTTCTTTAAAATACAGCCTAAACAAAGGAAAATGCGGATGTGGTCTAATATTAGCCAACACTAACAAAACATGGAACAGAAATAAAATAAAATATCGAAAGGAAAGCTTCCTAGATGCGCATATAAAAATGTTTGAATATTACTTGTTATGCAGGTAGTATTTTCATTGTGTGGAACTTACGATATCAGTTAATTTTCTTTTAAATAATGATAGTGAATATGAACCTTATATGGAAATTAATGTTCCCATATGAGCTGTCTGTAGCCAATGGTGAACGTAACTAACTCACTGGCACTATCGAACCCGTAGGTTCATGGCCACAATCACATAAGCTCTCCATACGTGCCAATCCTGAGCTAATGTTTTCCAATCATTCTCGGTGTAATCCACTTCCCTCAAATCATATTTATTCTTCCACCTCATTCTTTGTCTGTCAACTGGGCGTTTTCCCCTCTGGTTTTCCTACAATAACCTTCCATGCACCTCTTTCATTCCTCATTCGTGCCACATGTCCTGCCCATCGCACTCTATAAGAAGCCGGATATAAGTTAAGTCTCGTAAAGACAATTTAGTTCTCTGTTAAGTCTTCTCCATTCACCTGTCGATTCAACTCTCTTAGGTCCAAAATTTTTCCTAAGAACTTCATTCTCAAATTCTTGTAATCTCCTTTCCTCTCTTAAAGTAACAGTCCATGTTTCGCATCCGTATAATATAACTGGTAGAATAATAGTTTTATATATTTTCAGTTTAACGTTTTTTGAAAGGAGTTGGGATATCAAGAGTCTCTGCAATGCATAATAGCACGCATTTCCAGAATTGAGCCTATGGTTAATTTCTTTGTGCATCTCATTCCTATTTGTGATTATTGTTCCTAGGTATTTGAATTAAAAATTAAAATATAAGATTATGGAATATTCACCTGAAAGGTCCGTCTCCTCAACTTTATTAGTTATTTAACTGAAGCGCTTTCGGACTTGTCCCATCATCGGTAGGATTCAAAACTGGCGTTTCACTGAAGATCTGGTAGAGGGGGTTACATGTATTTCATAATTTTATACTTTAATTTTGAATAATACCTCAACGGAACATACCATGCATCTTATAAAAGTTGATTATTTGACTTCAGCCGCTTCCTCAAAATTTCCCTGGTTTGTCATTAGCTGTCCATTTCCATTGTATAATGTATTTCTATGTGTCGTAACTAGAGATGAAATGAGCCGGGGTTTTATTCGCTCTCGTGAAGCATCTGAATCATAATGCGTATTATTTAAAATTGTTTTTAATTCACGTGTTTTCCTATTTTGCCTCCCTGAGTTATCGTTCTTGAAGAGGAGAGCGGAAAGATTTGTCGAAACTTTTAAACTGACTGTACAGAGGTCATGCATGCTGTATCAGATTTTAAAGGAACAGGCACATATTGCCTTAAAGTAGTGACAAATGCCATCTAGTTTTTCCTTGTATGTTGGCCCGTGTGGTTTATGTTTAGACTCGGTTCTAATTCTTCAAGACTGTTGGGGCTGGAATGCAGAAGTGATGAATCTTCGATACATTAAACAAGACGAATCGTGTTACTATAATAAATGAATGAAACAATTGCAAGAGAAAGTTAACGACGACTCGTGGAATTATATTTCAAAATAAATGGGTAGTTCGACCTCTAGTTTTGAAAAATCGACTTGCTCTTTTAAATAAAGTATCTTGTTCGCGACCATCTTGCTTTTATTACATCACCTTAATTATCCATCTTTAAAACGTTTAAGGTGAGCAATTTATCCTTCTACTGGTTTCAAACTTAAATATGAATACACACAATAATAAGTCAGCGCATTTTACTCCTTGTCCAAGTAAATGTATAATAAAATTTGTTTTTGCGCGATAGTGCGTTTTGTCGCACTTACCAGCAATGGCGATCACTATTGAAAGCTCAACTTCCTACATTTCGGGGTTGCCAACCTAAATAACTATACTGTAATATCACATTTACACCCATGTGCGGGAAGTAAAACCAATATCCTCTATGTATACCATGTACAATGTATATACAGAAAATATCCAAAAGGTAGTGGTGTTAATATGCATTATACGAAACAAATCATTGCATTTTAAATGAACTGAACTTTATTTGAAACAATATAAAACAATAAATACGTATTTGCGGCCATGTTATCAATAATAATTGTTCTCAAGGCCTCTTGTTGTTTCAACTAATAAACATTGCCCACAATGTTAACGTTAGTCAATAGTCTATAATGAACGCAATTATTTCCAACAAATATGTTATTATTTTACTATTATTTATTATTTTGAAAACACCATCGCGCAAAAAAATAATGTACAACACACGTTTGTGAAATTGTTTTAAAAACCGAGCGATAGCGACCCAACCTTGCATCGTAATATACTATTAATGCTAGTTAAATTATATCATCATCCGTCACGAATTAGGCCTTCATAGACCTGTTTCGGCCCCATCTAGCAGTCATGTAAGAGATCTTCCTGGACGAGGATGTCCTTTGGGTTTATATTATCATTTTTGGGATTCTTGAATTATCCATTCTCTTTACATGGTCTAGCCAGTTTAATTTATATCTGTTGAGTTTTTCTTCTACTGATTCTACTTTTAATTGTTATAAAATTGCTTCATTATTCTTTCGATTTAAAAGAGTGTATCCTGCTGATCTTCTGAAAAATGTAATTTAAGTTGCTTTGATTCTTCTTCCGTCTCTTTTTCTTAATGTCAAAATCTCACTTCCGTATAAAAGGGACGGTAATGCCAAGGTATTACATATTTTTATTCTTCTGAATTTTTGTACTAATTTATCATTTAATGTATTATTTATTATTCCTAGCATATGTGTAAATTTGGTGGTTTTCTTGTTCATATCTCTTTCATTTTGACAAGATATTTCACAATGTAAATAGTTAAAATTTTGCAAGCTTGTTCTAGGCATTGGTTATTGTGTGTTATCTTACTTCTGATTGGTTCTTCTCCTAAGAATGTCATTACTTTTGAATTTTGTACTGGTATTTCCATTCCAAAATATTTTAATATTTTATTTAATGTATATGGTTCTATTTTTAAATTATTCTCTGAATGGGAAATTATAACTTATCTGTGACAAGTAGGGTATTTAATGTTAAGGTACTGGTTATTTTGATTCTTGTTGTATAGGTTAGGTTCCAGTTATAATATATACACATATATAAGCCCTATATACATATGTAACAACAATAATAGTATTTATAATAATATTATTTTATTATGCATATCCCACACTACAGTGACTCTCCTACAACCCAAAGTAATTTGTCGCCAGATGTTTCTGTCTAAAAAATCTTCTTTCCTCAAGTCTCTAGCTTCCATTCTTCTCCTCACTCCATCTAACCAACGTTCTCTTAGCCTGCTCTTTCATTTTTTTAATTAGCTTTCCAATCAAGGATCTTCTTTGGTATTCTAACTTCTTCCATTTTTATGAGGTGTCCATACCATTTCAGATGTTTTTCTATTTTTCTTTTCAACTTGCATAATTTCCCTTATCGTGCTGTTTCTGATTAATAATAATAATAATAATAATAATAATAATAATAATAATAATAATAATAATAATAATAATAATAATAATAATAATAATACTTTTTCCTCAGTTATTTTCGTCCTTTATTAACCCATCAGTGTGGATGTGCACCGCCCGCATGATTTCTTTACCGAAACTAGTTCTTATTTTTTCGGAAAGATTCACTAAATAATATAACTTTATAGAAGAAAGAATAGCCTTTTGTTTGAGATATATATATATATATATATTATATCTATCCATCCATAGTAATTCTGCCCGAGGGCAGGTCTTTCGCTGCAATCATAGCATTTTCATGACATGCTTTGCAGCTTTAGTAGGGAATTATAGGCGTGGTAGCTTCCCGTTGCTTTCCTCGCCGATGAAGGATGATGATGTTAATGATAAGGATGATGGTGGCCGGATTATTTTCGGGGACCGTTGAGCCCTAAGCTTCCTGACATTTGTCTTTACAGGTGAGGAAAATCCCCGAAAACCCCTCGCTCAGGAGCCTGTCCCGACCGAGGATCGAACCTGGGCCCACTGCGTGACAAGGCAACACACTACCTCGAGACAGACCACAGCGGTGGACTATATTAATAATGTAATTTATTTTCAAATGTTGTAATTTATTGATAAATATGGGTAAGTTTGAAGTGCTGATCCAATATGATCTATATCCAGCGCGTTTGATTTATTGAAAAGATACACAAAGACATCACGATTTGTGAACTGCAGTCTTATACAGATATCAAGCTTTCAATTAACATAAAATTTATATTTTATATATTTATTTTGTGAGGGAGTCCCCTTTCAAGGGTTATACTATAATGAAACTTGCTTGAAACTAAGTGCGAATATATGAAACATATATTTATTTTGTTCATGTAGTTCCTCATTATTTATGTAGACTGCGTCAGAGACTTTTAGTCCGAATTCCTCTGCTCTCTTTTTGAAAACAATGAAACTATTTAAAATTGTGTTTATATAGCTGGGTTGGTGAAGGTTGTTTCTTTCAAATGATATATGTGACACGTATATGGCATCAAACTTGTGAAATAAATTCTAACTTGCATGAGTGGATCTGTTCAGTCCTGCTATTATTGACACTTGATTTAAATCAGTGCACAAGTGATGCCAAGCCAATAAAATATATTTATACCTCTTAAATATTACTTGTAACAGCCTGAAAATTGTTACAACGTATTGTCGATAGCTTAACATCCCTTGATATATTCAACATCAGACGTTGGTGTAGTGTACAAGTAGAGAATATTACAGCACATTACAAAACTGCTCTCTAGAAAATAATTATTTGATAGGTCTATAAGCTTGAATTTGTAGGTGCTTAGATATTTAAACTAAACTATACATTAGCCAAAAGCAGCACAAAATTAGCCGCCTACTGGAGATATCACATTTAACGACGCTCATTATCTAGCAATTTATTTCAAACGCGAGATTCTTCCGTAAATTTACGACACGAAACTCATGGATTTCCTTCCCTCTGGAGAAATGTTACGCACTTAAAATTCCATTGATTCTTATCGAGTTTGAACCCGCGAACCTCGGATTCGGAGGCGTGCATAGTAACCACTAGTCCACGATGATGATGATGATGATGATATAATAATATTAATCATGATAATAAAGATAATAACAATAAAAATATTTTGGAAGAGCATAAAATACTATTACCCAGTAGTTCCGTCATTGTTTGTACGATCGGGCGATGTTTACTCACGCGAAAGGTATTGCGGGCAGCCTACACATAGGAGATTTTAAGGAAAATAATTATTTTTGGTAATTTTTTCATCTAACCACTTTAATACTAATTAGTAATTACAATTAACTGGTCATCAGAGTTTAAGTAGAAATTTATGTGATCTCAGCGAGAATCGATCCCGCACCTCATGAACTGTAGGCAGAAGCTATGACCACAAGACCATGAGACCGTTCTTGTTCAAAAATATTCTTAGTATTTTATTCTTTTTTTAATTTCCTTCTTTGTCGTTTTCTTTTGTTTACACTGTTTTTCCTTTTTGTTTTACCTTTCTAAACCTTTTTATCTTATTCACACATACAAACACAAGGCAGGACACACACCCAGACCCAATGTGGAGATTTAAAATCCCCTACCCCGCCAGGAATCGAACCCGGGTCACCGGAGTGGAAAGTAGGGACTCTACTGACTACGCCACGGCGACGGACTTAAGTAACAACATACTTTTTTTTCGTTTACACTGTTTTCCTTCTTGTTAACTTTCTGTTATTCTCACATATAGACACAAGGACAAGACACACACCCAGACCCAAGGTGGAGATTAAAAATCACCTACCCCGCCAGGAATCGAACCCGGGTCGCTGGAGTGGAAGGTAGGGACTCTAACGACTACGCCACGGCAACGGACATTCTGAAATACAATTGATGTTTACTCCTCCCTTAGAGTAAAATACCATGTCACTATTATTATTATTATTACTATTATTATTATTATTACTATTATTATTACTATTATTATTAAATATAAGTAAGACATACCAACCTAACGAATGCTCTTGTTCGGATTGCCTCAAAGATTCTTAACTCAGTCTCTGTAAAGCGTAATTTTCTACCTGATTGTAGGTTAATGAAGCAAGTAATGAGTTGGTAATTAATATTCAATATAATAGTAGAGGCTGCATGTGGGAAACTTGTGTGCATTGTCTTTCAGGATTTACCTAAGTTATGTGGGACAAACTATGATAAGGTGCCGTGACGTTACGCATGCGTTGAAGCAAATGGACCGAGTTATTGGCGGAACGCACATGCCCTCTTTCTGTAACGCGGAAATGTAGAAACTCCATTCATTGTGCATTTTACACAACTCACTGGATTTCTAATGTCCAGTACACATTGTATTTATTATATGGTTTGTTTAAAAATTCTTCTCTTCTCACACCTTTCGGTATATTATAAAGGAGAATCCAATTTGTCACTTACAAATATTCAAACACAGACTTCCATAGAAATGCGATTCTTAAAAAAAAAACTAGTGGGATTAAGGGGTTTGAACGGAGGCTACATTTATATAGGGTTGATAATACATAAAATATAAATATCCTTAGCTCATGTCCAACCCAGGGTCGGGTCGAGGAATGAGATGAGACGAAGCCCCTATATTTATTTTTTTAACCCATTTTATTTACAGCACGTTCCATTACAAAGAAAGTAGTAGTAGTAGTAGTAGTAGTAGGACTTTATTAGACTAAAAGTAAGATATATACAATATTATTTACAAATATGGGTCGCATGGGCAGTAAGCCGTACGTACTGTTGACAGTCCGTTATAATAAAGTAATATCTGATAATAGTATAAAGACAAAAAGAAAACACAATAATATTACAATTATATAATAATAATAATAAGAATAAAAATAATAATAATATAACATTATAAAACATTAAAAAAACAATATTACAATTACATAATAATACAATATTATTATATATTACTTAAGTCATGTAGAATTACTAAGAATTAATGGTATTGCATTTTGATAACATGTATTTATTCATGAATATGTTCTTATTTTTCGCGTTTTGTCCAGAAATTTACTCAAGTTTATCCAATTTTCTGGATTTACAATTAACTCATAGCATGCCAATATTTCATGATTTTAATTTAGAAATCTTTCCGGTAATAACTGACTCCTCCAATATTCTAAATCGATACATTTTCTTAATATATGTATATCGCCTTCAAAGCTCCCATATATTGGACATATTCGCATATCGTGATCATCGCTAATTTTTGGAATACTAAATGCGTAATTATACAAAATTATTTGCACAATTGACTTATGTTTTCATTTAGATTATATGGCTACTTATAATATTTGTTTTACATATCTTACTTAATATAACATTAAATATTTCACTCAATGTCCACCGCTGTGGTCTCGGGGTAGCGTGCTGCCTTGTCACGCAGCGGGCTCGGGTTCGATCCCCGATCAGGACAGTTTTTCTGGGTGAGGTTTTTATCGGGGTTTTTCCTCACCTGTAAGACAAATGTCAGGAAAACTTTAAGGCCCAAACGGTCCCCGAAATCATATAGCCATCGCAATCATCATCATTCATATTCGTCTTAGGTTAAGCATAGGATTAGGGACTCTCCTGGCGCACCATTATCATCATCATCACCCATCATATCATCGGGGCAACGTAACCCCGCCTACCAGGCGCCCCAACCTCAGAAGTGGGTTACAAGTACGCCATGCCAGGAGAGAAAACCAGGAATGTCGAAAGACAAACCTGGGGCATTTGAAAAAAAATCACTGAATTGTCTTTGTTTTACTCTATAATCTATCTAAATCTAATTAATTAATTGATAAATTATATTAATTGAAGTGTGCAATCCTATACTACGCAGTCTTGTATTATTGAAAGTCCATTTATCATATTTGTTAATCATATTGTTCTTAAATAACTGTCTTTCTGTTTCTAGCTTTATACGTTCTAATAACACTGGTCGACAAGGTTTTCTTTACGAGAAATTTGATGAGTGAATCTAGTGCAAGTTTTCATGCTGAAATCAGAAATGTAGTCACAATTTTTCCATCAAGCACCGTTTTTTTGTGACAGCTACTTTTTAAAATCTTATTTTAGCATTATCTTTGACCTTTCATAGGAACCTTTACTCTCTATTTAGCGACTTTATTCAAGTTGCGTTCAAGGAAATTATATAATGTCATGCTGAAGCATCAAAAGACAAGACTGCTGAGATTCATTCATGTTTTGATGCCAGAAAAATGTGTCATATGTCCCTTTAGTGAGTCCTGAAAAAATATATTTACCTCCATTGCATATTAAATTAGGAGTAATGAAAAATTTCGTCAAAGTTATGGATAAACTTTATGAAGGATTCTTGTACTTGAAATCGAAAATTTTCGCAAAATCAGTGAGGCTAAACTGAAAGAAGGAATTTTTATAGGACAACAAATATGATCATTAATGGCTGATGAACATTCTGAGTAGTGTTAAATCCACTTGAAAAAGCAGCCTGGCAGTCTTTAAAAATATATGGTGCAATTTCCTTGGACACCATAAAGCAGAAAACTATCGTGGCCTAGTGGCTGATCTTCTGGATTCTAATAAAGCAACATGTACCGGTATTTAAAAATTCACTTCTTGGACTCTCACTTAGACGTCTTCCCGGAAATTCTTGGGGCTGTCAGCGAGCACGGTGAGCATTATCATCAACAAATTTCTACAATGGAAAACAGGTAACAAGGCAAGTTGAGTTCTAATATGCTGGCTGACTACTGTTGGACCAAGAAGAGAGATGTTTCAGATGCAAAATATGCCCGAACATCACTAGCTACCACTTTCTAGGTAAGTCAGAATGAGTAGTACTATATAAAATTCAAATAAATGTCATAGAAAACTCCTGCTTGATTCGGAAAAACTGAAATGATATTTAAATTCAGTATGAAAAATACTTACAGAATATATTATTTTTATTCTTGTAAAAAAAAATAATTTTTGTATACCAGTGTAATAGATGATCTATATAAGCCCCTATATTTATAGATATCTGTTAATAAGGCTGCCGGTCGACCGTCCCTGACGCACTGTCACAGGAGCGGATGAATTAATGAAACGAAATGGATGAGATGAGTATGGGAAATAATGAAATGAAATTTGTGCCTGGGAAAACGGGAGAAACCTCGAGAAAAAAAATGTCCAAGCTCCGTTTCGTCCACCACGAAACCCACATGGAGGGACCGAGACTCGATCCCGGGACCCCAGCGGTGAGAGGCGAGTGTCTAACAGCTAGCCCCACGGAACCCCCCTAGATTTGATAATGATTTAGTTATCAATATTATTGTCATGAGAATAATAAATGCCTGGACGGGATTTGAACCCCGACCTTTGGATTGGTACCCAGCGTGCTATCCATTACACCACCGGGCAAATCCAATACAAACATTTAGCTTTCTTATATATATATTATATTCTCCATTATTACTAGATGGAGTGAGAACTCGGTCTTCACTGCCATCTGGTAGCTGACTGTAACAAGTAAGCAAATTAAAGAGAATATTTTTACTTTATAGCAGTGACACTTTATCGATGTTATAATTAAATTTTTGACATTGAGCAATGCAAGCTTAATATGACATAATAAGAAAAATAGGCCTAAATGCCTGGACGGGATTTGAACCCGGTCCTCTGGGTTGGTACCCCAGCGTGCTATCCATTACACCATCGGGCAAATCCAATACAAACATTTGTCTTTATTTTAATATATTAATAAAATAAGTATAATAAGTTACTTTTTGTTTTAGTAGAAATAGTAAAAGTTTTATTTCAATTTTCAGAGTTAATGCCATAGGGACTTATTTTCCACTCATCCAGTCAAGTAAGCTATACAAAAATACAGCCTATTCATGCACTGTAATTATTCTTCTATTCTTTTAACTAATCCCATGATCATCATCATCATCATCATCATCACTCCAAGGATTAGGCAATTGCCCGTTCCGACTTCATATTGCATCAGCCCAACGTCTTCTAGGTCTTCCAACATCACGCCTTCCTCTTGCTTGATAATTTCTGGCTAACAATGGATATCTCTCCTTGCTCATTCCATCCATGTGATCAATCCATTTCTGTCTGTAATTCGTGACTTTATCCAACAAAGGCTGTACTTTCAATTCTTCTCTTATATCCTCATTTCTTATTCTATCAAGTCTTGTACATCCTTTTACTTGTCTTAGGAACCGCATCTCTACCGTCTGTATTCTATCCTTCTGTCTTTTCACTGGAGCCCAAGTTTCACATCCATACAATATTGTGGGAACCGCCATAACATTATAACATTTTTATCTTGGTTTCTTTTCTAATTTTATTTTTGAATGTTCTCTGTATTGTTCCACACACCGTCTGAAATTTATTTATTTTGGAGTCAATATCTCTTTCCACATTGTAGCCAACATCACAGCCCAAATATTTGAAACTAGACACCTGTTCTATACTTTGATTTTCTAAAATAATTTTGGTTCTCACTGGATCTATTTACATTCATACAGTAAATAATTCATTAGAAGATAAAGCCAGTCATTTTTCCTATCGCTTTTTAGTCTGCCGATATCCTTTTTGCCTCTCGGACGTAAATCTCGAACTGATCTAATAAATCTTGTATTATTGGCTCAATCTATATGAGCGTTCCACTATCTTTTTTAACTTTGTATATATAATTCTTCTGTACGTGTGTTTGTCACTTTACTCCTCCTAAACGACTGGACCGATTTTAATGGAAATTTTTGTGTGTCTGATTAGGTCCCTCGATGGTCTAGATTTACAATTGAATCCTCTAATACCATTAGGTGTAGGAGTTCACCTGAAGTGAATATTTAAAAATCGTTTTGGTTGTCACATTTTTCAATGTTTCACATCGAAACTCGATATATCCTATTAAAATACGCCGACGTTGATATTACCCAAAAAATGAGCGAAATCCGACAATTAGAAGTGAAGGTTTATTTTAAATCTGAAATTGAAAACTGCCTAAACAACATCGCTGATTTTTTATTAATTTTTTTCTGTGCCAGTCGGTTTCTGGATGGTTTAGATACACAATTGGACCCTCTCAAATAATTAAGTATAGGAGTTCACATTAATTAAAAATTTAAAAATTGATCTAGCGGTCATATTTTTCGATGTTTAACAACGAAACTCAGTATATCCTATCAATATAAACCGAGGTAGGTATTATTCAAAAATGAGCAAAATCAAAGAATTAGAAGTGGATGTTTACTTGAAATCCCAAATTAAAAACTGCCTAAACGACTGGACCGATTTTTATTAAAATTGTTGCGTGTGTTTGAGTGGGTCCCTGAAATGTTTTTGATTCACAATTGGACCCGGTAGATTGTAGATGACAGAAAAAAAATAAAATTACATAATGTATCAAAAACTGCTCTATAATAGGAAGTGAAATTTGGATTTTAAATAAAATAAATTCTCATAAACTTAGAGTAAGTCAAATGCGCTTCTTACGATCTCTGTTAGGAGTTAGTACACTGGATCACCAAACGAACACTATTATTAGAGGAAAACTTGGAGTACCAAGTTTAGATGGAGATATAGGAAGACACCAAGAAGAATTGAAAAATTATATGAGAAGAATGGAAAGAAATAGTCTTCCAAAATTGCCGTTCTAATAGACTCCAACAGGATATAGGGACCAAGGGAGACCAAGAAATCGGTGGAAAGATCAAGACCATCTTCGTTAAATTTGCCGTTATAGATCGCATAGCCTAAAATGGATTTTTTCATTACGATGATGTACATTTTGGTCATTTTCGATGTCTATTACGTTGAGTTGCTGTATACCTATTTTTTTTTCAAAATTCTCTTCATGAGAACAATTTTAGTAGCTTAACTCCTTCAGAATTTGCTAATAAAGTAGTAAACAAGAATAACCAGATCATATTAAGTATTCAGCAGTTTTCCCACACTATTATATAATGGCACAGATACACAAGTCCATATCTAATCAAGAATACCTATTCACTGCATTGCTGTTTTATGCCTTGTATTTAGTTTCCTCTTAATCTTTCTACTAAAACCGCCATCCTTATTAAGTACTAGACCGGTTAATGAGCTTGACGTCCGCGTCTCATAAGCATAAATGTCGTATGTATATAATAAAACAGATGGACATTAAGTCACTTTTGCTTTCTTATTCGGCGTTCTTCTCTTAAAGGTGCTTTATGGTTCACTTACAAAGAACTAATGACCTCTTTGTTCATTAATTGTTTTCTACGTCGTGGTGTTAAATTTAATTAATAGAGAGTACCAGCCCTATCATCAAAGTCAGCGAAATTAATTAATAGCAATCTTAGCCAATGTGTTAGAAGCGGAAAAATAAGGTAAAGACACAATCGAAAAAAACTTTGAAAGGAGTAATTTAATAAAACTATTTTTACGAGGTAATTTGTAATTTATACAGCGTTCGTTTTCTATGGGATGAAAGAGTAATAAAATATCGATTCATTGCCTGTGGTTAAACGTATCACATGCAGTTATTACGGACATTACGTGAATACCATGCAAAATATGCTAATTTTGTGTTAGAACATTCTCATATAAATTATAATTCGTTGAATATATTAACTAACCAACAAATGATTAATGTATTCTTGTACTTTTACATTTTCTAGAAGTGTCCTCTACCCATGGTGGAAGATATCATATAAGATTTCATTAAGATGCTAATGGTGTTGACTCGTTTTCTTTGAAACGCCTAACAATATTTTTTTAAATCCGTTTCTATATAAAGAGTTCGATTCTGAAGACAAAAGATGCGACCAGAGCGTTAAAATATATATAATAGGGTGGACCGAAAAAACTCATTTTTTTTTTATTTCGAAGTTGTAATAGCGCGGAAATGTTGCGAGTTATATAGCTAAAAAAATTCAAAATCGGTTGACATCTTCCGGTCGCGCAAAGGCTCTGACGTTTGGCAAAATATGAAAGAAACTTCATTTTTGCAATTATTTCTTTTTTATTAATATCAAGTAGGTATCGCTAATCTTTGCTAAGCACGTTTATGTCTATCAGTGGGATCTGACATTCTATACTCTGGAAGTTATTTATCAAATACCAAAAATGCGTAAAAATATAACTTGTTCGTTATTCTGGCAAATTTTGGAGCTTATGCGCGTCCGGAAGATATCAACTGATCTAAACCAAATTAAAACACAATGTTTTTAGGCTCTATTTGAAGACGTTACAAACTATTACATTACGAAAACATTTAATTAAAAATTTTAAAATAATAATCTCAAAAATGAAGTTTTTCATATTTTGTCAAACTTTAGAGCCTTTGCGCGACCGGAAGATGTCAACCGATTTTGATATTTTTTTCTTTTCTTTTTTCTATATAATTCGCAACTTTGCCGGTCTATTACAACTTCGAAATAAAAAATGAGTTTTTTCGGCCCACCCTAATATATAAGTCAGCCTGTTTATTTAATGCTGCCAAAACCCGAAAATTAGTCGATCAGTTATTATGAAAATTTGTACATAGAGATTTTCAGGCATGGAGATTATTTAGTCGCTATCATTCTCTAAAACCATTAGGCAAGAGTTCATCTGAAACGAAAATTAAAAATCTCTGTAGCGTTCACAATTTTTATTGATTCACAACGATATATGCTATAAAAGGAAATGAGATGTCCAAAAATCATGCAAATCCGATCATTAGTAGTGAGGGGTTTACCTGGAATCCGAAATAAAAAAATTGACTCTAGCAACCGCCATGTTTGATTCGTCGCAATGTATACCATCATTTTAATTATCCCGTAAATGTATTCAACTAATAATAAAAACACATATTTCACTTATTTAGGCGTAGCAGCACACGCCGGATATTCGATTATATGTATATATATATAATACTAACTGCGGCAGAAATGAAATTTATGAGACGTACTGCAGGCTACTCAAGAATAGACCATAAAAGGAATTCTGAGATTCTCAAAGAATTACAAATAGAATCAGTCATGGAATATGTACAAAAATACAGAAACAACTGGAAATCTCACGTACGAAGAATGAGCAGAACAAGAATACCACGCCAGATCTTAAATTACAAGTCACCAGGCAAGAGATCTTTGGGCAGACCCTTCAAACGTTGGATTGAGACTGTAACAGACCACTAGGTCTATCACATGATAGGAAGAAGAAGACGAAGAAGATCATCATCATCATCTTCATTCATGGATTAGGTCTGTTGACCCGTTCCGACTTCAGCCCATCTCTTTCTAGGTCTGCCCACATCTCGGGTGCCTTTAGGTTTGTATTTTGTTATTTGTTTTGGATATCTATCTTCATTCATTCTGTCTATGTGTTGCTTCCATTTTTGTCTATATGTATCCATTTTATCAGTTATTGCAAATATTTCAAGTTCCTGTCTTATTTCTGTGTTCTTGATTCTGTCTTCCTTAGTGCACCCTTTAACAGATCTCAAAAATTTCATTTCTGCCGCCGTTATCCTATCGAAGAAGATTATATATATAAATGAATGTTTGTTTGTAAGTATGTTTGTTCGTACTTTATGCGTGGCCATACCGTTGATCCGATTGTGATGGGGTTTGGAAAATGTTCAGGAGATTCTCGGGATGAACATAGGCTATGAGAGAGTTGAGATACCCAACTCCTACACCCTTAAAAAACGCCCTTTATAGTAAAAATCGTGCAAATCCCTTTTTTTTTACCCTTAAATGGCTTATGCTACCTAAACCGTAACTTACTTACTTACTTACTCACTGGCACTATCGAACCCGTAGGTTCATGGCCGCACGGACATAAGCTCTCCATACATCCCTATCCTGAGCTAATGCTTTCCAATCATTCCCTGTATAATCTACTTCCCTCAAATCAAAGTTAATGTTGTTCTCCCACCTCATTCTTGGTCTACCAACTGGGCATTTTCCCTCTGGCTTTCCTACAAGAAGCTTCCATGCACGTCTTTCATTCCCCATACGTGCAACATGTCCTGCCCATCGCAGTCTACGAGACTTAACTGTTCTTATTATATCTGGCTTCCTATAAAGACCATGTAGTTCATTGTTATGTAGTCTTCTCCATTCACCTGTCTGTTCATCTCTCTTTGGTCCAAAAATTTTCCTAAGTACTTTATTCTCAAATACTCGTAATCTCCTTTCCTCCCTTAAAGTAAGAGTCCATGTTTCGCACCCATATAATATAACTGGTAGAATAATAGTTTTATATATTTTCAGTTTAACATTTTTTGAAAGGAGTTGGGACATCAAAAGTCTCTGCAATGCATAATAGCACACATTTCCAGAATTGAGCCTATGTTTAATTTCTTTGTGGATCTCATTCCTATTTGTGATTATTGTTCCTAGGTATTTCAATTCATCCACTTCCTCAAAATTTCCCTCATTTGTCATTAGCTGTCCATTTCCATTATATACTGAATTTCTACCTGTGACCATATATTTAGTTTTACTGATATTTACTTCCAGTCCTAATTTCTTAGTGTTACTCAATAGTGTGTGCGTGTTGGCCTTTAGTATCTCCTCGCTATCGGCCAATAGTACTACATCATCAGCATAAACTAACAGCTTATTAATACCATTCAGTTGTAAGCCTTCCTCATTCTCTAAAGATTTAATGGCATGCTCTAGTACAAAATTAAATAGTAGAGGAGATAGTGCCTAAACCGTAACATATACACAAAATTATTGTACACAGAATTGAATATCTCACAAAAGCTATACACTCCCCGACAGCATATGTTTATCATAAGTAATGCCACGAGTGATTTCCAATTTATCTAGAGCAGGGCCGCCCATACTTTTTAATTGGCCAGGCCAATAACTGATTGTGCAATTTATCGCGGGCCGGAACATAAATATCATTACTATTATTGTTCTACTGCTGCTTCTATTATTATTATTAGTATTAGTATTACTATTACTACTAAAATAAAATCACATTATCATACAGAAGAATGTAAAACATTTGTAACACCATGGTGCAATTAAAAATGTAAAAACAATTGTACAAAAGTGTTAATGATAGAACATAACGATCGATATCGGGTGTCTGCTGATCTTCTAGATGTTCCTCACTCAAGCTTGACCTCAACAGTGATTTTTGAATTTTCATTTTAGAGAATGTTTGTTTACACAACTATGTCGAAGAAAACATGCAGATAAAACGTTGGGCGTGTTCCTTCAACCCTAAATATATTTCTCTTTAGTAACTTGTAGAACTTAATGAGATCCTTTCATTGCGTCAATCACACTGCAAATCTATTAGTTCAAATTGCAACATTGCTGGTGCTTTGTCAACATCGAAGGAAAATGGAGACGAAAACAAAGAAATGTCTGGTTCCATTTTATTGAAAACAACACATCTATTAAAAAACTCTTCTTCAATTCTTTCAATAACTTCCACAAAAGAATCACTTCTGAAACACAATTCAGTATATTCATTTTGCAGAGCATTTACACTTGGAAAATGTACCAGTTTTTCACAGACACGTGCCTTTTCAATAGCTTCAGTTTTAATTTGAAAGCTGTTATTGCACTGTTGATTAATTTGTCTTTACCTTGTAAAATTATGTTCAAGTCATTAAAATGTTTTGTCATGTTGACAAGAGATGCTAGTTCTAGTCTGGACAGCCAATCGTGATCAGTTAACATATCACATTCATACTTTTTTCCTTAAGAAATTGGCGGATTTCATTTTTCAGAGCAAAAAGTCTTGCTAATGTTTGACCACGGCTCAACCACCTTATTTCAACGTGATAGATTATATCTCCATATTCACTGTTCATATAATCTAGGAATGTTTTGAAAGTGCGGTGATTCAAGGCTCTGCTACGAATTAAATTAATTATCTTAGTAACAGTCTGCACAACTCCATCGAGATTTGCCGCTTTAGCGCAAAAACTTCTTGGTGTACAATGCAGTGCAATTTATGCACTGTACCCCCCAAAACTTCAACTTTTTTCTTTATTAATTCCGCCATTCCGGTGTTAGCCCCCAACATACATGGCGCACCATCAGTTGTTATACTGCGTCTAGTTCAATATTGTCGACAGCTTTCACAACTTCCTCGAACAAATCAGTATCTTTCGTCGTACCATGTATACTTCTTACCCCTATAAGTTCTTCCGTAATTTTGAAATCGGTATCTGTGCCTCTAACAAATACTAATAAGTGAACTGTATCAGTTATGTCCGTGCTTTCGTCGCATACAATGGAGAAATGTTTAAATTGTTTTCCTTTTTCTACAAGTTGATGACGAACACTGGATGCTAGTTCTTCTACACGCCTACTTACAGTGTTTCTTGATAGCGACACTGAATTGAATAAATCAATTGTATCATGACACAACTTCTTGGCTACAGCAATCAGACACTTTTTCACAAATTCGCCATCAGCAAACGGTTTTCCGTTCACAGCAATTAGTTTCGAAACTTCATAACTCGCTTCGGTAACATTTCTTTGTCTTACACCACCACCGCCCTAAATTAATAACTGTTGTTGTGCTGTAACCCAGCTGACATCAAGTGCCGATTGTCCAGAAAAAGTGGGAGCCTTAACCTCCTACTACCCCAAGGGCCTCCTGAGGCCTGTAGTGGGACTACTTTACTTTACTTTACTTGTTGTGCTGTAACTTTAGAAAGGAGCTCGTTCGCTTTCTCAGTACGCTCATCTCCATTAAATTTATCGAAATGGCTATGCTTTGTTCGGTAATGTCTTTTAATGTTATATTCTTTTACAATTGCAATAACATCGTTACAAATAACACATAACACTTTGTTTCCATGCTCCTTCACAAAGTACTTGCTGGTCCACGATTCGTTAAACTTCCTACACTCGGAATCTACTTTGCTTTTTTTTTAAGCATTTTCTCACTTTAACACTATTTTTACAACTATTCCGTACACAGGCTACTCTTTAATTGAAATACAACAAGCGAAACAATTATTGTTCAAAGTTTGGAGTGGGAGAAAAAACGGTAAATAAGGGATGAATCATCTCTACTACTTTGTCAAGAGAAGCGGTGACAACTTAACTAAACATTCCAGATATATGATTTTCACACAGGGATGTCCAAAGTAGATGTTACATTTTAAAATGTAAAATTAATTTGTTAATTTCAGTGCTTACGTGGGCCATACGAAAAGCCATGGCGGGTCGATGTGGCCCGCGGGCCGTAGTTTGGAGGCTCTGACCTAGAGAATTTTGAAATCAAGAGTGGCATTTGTTAGGACTATTTAACGAATAAAATTAAGCTGTTTACTCACAAATTATTGTTTAACTATAGTTATATAAACATATTTATATATTTAATGTAAACGGCGATGTTCGAAAACAAATCAGAAATGTGAGGTTATGTTCATTCACTGCACCTTGATCATATCTATTGCCAAATAAGATCGCAATGTTGTAAGAGTGTACCCAAGTGGAGAAAAAATGAAACAGATCAAACTATACATCATAATCAATATTACGGGTTATTCATTTATTTTTTAGTAAACAACTCAGTAAAATTAAGGAATCTTTTCATTATTTGCTATATTCAATGTTGGAGAAAAATAATGCTTTGACCTGTTCAGAACATTAAAAAGAGGAGCCTTCTTTATCACAAAAACAGGAGCTGATAAAGAGAAATCGATAAAGAGCGAGGTGAAACACGACTGTGATTGGTTGTAAATAAAAAATCATTATAACGTGATTGGTCATTGACTCCCATTTGGGGCATGAGTTAAATAGTATTTTACAGACTATTTAACTCATGCCCCAAATGGGAGTCAATGACCAATCACGTTTCAATGATTTCTGTTTTACAACCAATCAGAGTCGTGTTTCACGAAATATTTATCAGTGTTATAATTACCATATATTAAACAAAGCTCCTCGTTTTTAATATTCTGAACAGGTCTGACCGTTATTTTGCAGTGACTGAGCCTATAAGAAATACGGCTACCAGATTGTATATATAGTGCATACATGTCAACATTTGTAGCAATTTATTATACCACCAAAAAAAGAAACCACTGTTTGACTTTCTTAAATGTATTTTTTCCCAGGTAATAATCCAGAAAAATATAATTGTAATATTTACATCATACGACATCAGAAATGAATTAATATACAGATTGATGTTTCATTTTTCTCCACTAGAGAGCATTCTTACAATATTGCGTTCCTTTGGCAATAAATAGTATGATCTGGTTGCAGTGATAAACAAAAGAAGCAGTAGAAGCGTACCTATCGTTTCTCATTTGTTTTCAAACATCGCCGTTTGCATTAAATATATAAATATTTTGAAATAACTACAGTTAAATAATGATTTGTGAGTAAACAGCTTAATTTTATTCGTTAAATAGTCCTAACAAATGCCACTCTTGATTTCCAAATTCTCTAGATAAATTCACTCCTCACTTCGTGAGTCGTGAATTTATCGATAATTTGGAAATCACTCGTGGCATTACTTATGATAACACACAATAGCAATTTTTATCTTTCATTGATGCCAAGGAGATGGGGATAAGTAGATTCCCGGGCAAGCATGTTCTGCCATACCATTCATTCGATTGTCTTGGGGCTATTTGCAAAATGTTCAGGATTTTCCCGGGATGGTTATAGGTTATAAGAGAGTTTTAACGCTCAAGCCCTTCGCCCTTAAAAATCACCTTCTGTAGTAAAAACGTGAAAATTGTCGCTTTTTGTAACCTTAAATGGCTTACGCTGCCTAAACCACAACAAATACACACAATTATTTTACACAGAATTGATTATCTCATAAAACTCTACAGAAAAGTCCGCGACAGCATATGTTTATCTTTTAAGGATATCTCACAATAAGCATTTTTGTCTTTCATTGATGCCAAGAAGATCGGGATAAGTACATCCTGGGGCAAGCATAGCAGTGCACGGCGGGTATTCTTTTATGGGTAATTCAAAATAACGAATTTTGTCTTTCAGCTCATTTATGCCAAGTACATCGGGATGCGTAGATTCCCGGGCAACGCCAGGTAAAAATACTAACGTTATATATATATATATATATATATATATATATATGTATATAAAATATGTAATTGCCATGAGAACAGCCTAATTATTATCATCTTTCTTTTGGAATTGGTTGAAAGCTATTGAATTATTCGTGAATATTTTCTTTTAAACTTTCGGCGAACAATCTTGAAAACATTGAAGATCATCTGTAGTGAAGTTACATGCTATCAAGATAGTACTATTCAGAACGAAGGAACAGTCTTCAAACATTTATTTCTCCCAAACTACAAAAAATAGAAACACAATTCCAACGGTCCTGGAAAGAAAGAAGTTTGAAGTTCTGATCACGGCCGCATTGGCGCTCTTGCTCGTCATGTTGATTGTTTGTATTAAAATGGCGACAACAACAGGACGTTGGATTGGAAGAGGAAGAGCAGAAGATCAACTTGATTACCGGTGGCCTCCCAAGTCACCCGACCTAACCCCGTGTGATTTCTGTCTGTGGGTTTACGTATAAAAGACCGTGTTTTTATCCTCCCTATGCCTGACACTCTTGAAATCTGCGATATCGAATTGTTGAAGCTGTGAATTCGGTAACTAGAGACCAGCTGATTCGTGTGTGGCAAGACATGAGCCACCGTTTTGATATTTGTCATGTAACAAATGGTGCTCATATTCTTCTTCTTCTTTTTCTTAATCATAATTTATAAGATTCTCATCCTATTTATTTCCAAAATCACTCCTCGGAGGAAGACGTATTGGAGTGCATTAACTGTCTGTCCGTCTCTTGGCTGGTCTTCTTGTTCTTCTCCCGTCCATTAGTCTATCTTATTTAGCGCTTTTTGCAAGTCGGTTGTCTTCCATTCATTCTATATGGCCCTTGCAATATTTTCGTTTATCTACAGTAAATTTGGTTATGTCATGAATATGACATTTACCCCTAATTTCTCAGTTGTGAATTTTATCAAATAATGTTCTCCCCTGAATAGTTCTTAAGATCTTCATTTCACATGTGTTTATTTTTTGTTTAGTTTTTGTTGTATCAGATGCATAAAATAGTGAAATTTAAACTTTTCTCTTTCCACGAACGTTGAAATTGAGTTTACATTTTTTGTAGTTTGGAAGAAATAAATGTTTGAAGTCTGTTCATTCTTTCTGAATAGCCCTGTATTACAGAATTCAAACAGGAAGAAATATTTCGCATTGATTATTTTAACAAAGTGTTGTTAAGATAAAAAGAACATTCCAAATAAGGCGCATTTTATTTCTCTCTTGTTATTACTGGTGAACCTAACAAACACCTTGACAAATCATTTAGCGTATCATTTGAAGCATTGAGAAACCATGGCATTCAAATTTCAAACCGCAACCACGAACAGGGAGTAAGGGTCAAATCTGAAAAAGAAAGAAAAGCTTTCTCTTCTTAAATATTATGACCAGTATTATAAGTGGTTTCTAATAAGATAAACATGTGTCCATGTATTTGTGTATAAAATATAAGAGATCAGATCCTACACCTACAGTATAAAGTCATAAAAAACAGATTTGACATATGTTCATATCTCCCGCTCTTTCATATATGTACCTATTATGGGCATTGTTGTGCCAGTGAATCATTTGTAGATTTAAATCTAGCCTGCAAAACTAAACTTAAACATATAAGCTGTAATGCGACTTTATTAAAGAGATTATAACAAATATGAGCAAAATTCTAAAAAAAATGAAAAACATTACTTTTAAAACACAATAATAATTACTAAATTTTCATCAGAAGACCTATATAAATCTTTCTCACTCGAAACTCAAAATAAAGGTTTAAAAAATTATGACATGTCATAGGTATCTGCCCCTGCTGATGTTTTTATCTCCTTTCATAGCGTATCTTACTTTTATACTGGTTAAGCGAATGAGAAGGTTATATGGTGTCAGCTCTGCCAGTATAACTAAAACCAATAATAATAATAATAATGATGATGGTGATGGTGGTGATGATGGTGGTGATAATGATGATGATATAGTGGAAATAATATTATAATGATATTATTTTATTATTATTATTTTATTATTATTATTTTATTATTATTATTTTTTATTATTATTAATATTATTATTATATTAATGTTGTTATGTTTGGTATTTTATCTAAACTCACACTCTTTTGAATAACATTAAGAAATTGGGACCGAAGTAATCATTAATAAAACTAAACATATGGTCACGCATAGAAATACATTATACTATTGGAAATGGACACTTAATGACAAATGAGGGAAATTTTGAAGAAGGAATACTTAGGAACAATAATCACAAACAGGAATGAGGTGAACAAATAAATTAAATATATGCTCAATTTTGGAGAAACATGCTCTTATGTATTACAGGGTCTCATGTCCCAACTTCTTTCAAAACATTAAGCTGAAAATATATAAAACTGTTATTCAGCCAGTTATATAATATGGATGCGAAATATAGACTCTTACTTTAAGGCAGGAGAAAATATTACGTGCATTTGAGAATAGAGTTCTTAGGAACATTTTTGGAAAAGAGAGATGAGCAGACAGGCGAATTGAAAATACTAATAACAGTGAACTACATTATCTTTATAGGAAACCAGATATAATAAGAGTTAAATCTCGTAGCTTCAGCTAGGCAGGACATGTGGCACGAATGGGGAACGAAAAAGGGCATAAAAGTTCCCTGTAGGATAACCAGAAAAAAAGCGTCCAATAGACAGCAAAGAATGAGGTGGGAAAATTATATTAACCATGATTTGAGGGAAGTAGATTATACAAGGGATGATTGGAAAACATTAAAACAGGAGTGTGTCCGATCGGTCATAAACTAGTTGTCATTTTTCTAAACTTTTTTCTATAATGTTTCCTTAAAAATTCATCTCGGCTGCCAGAGGTAGTAAATAAGGAAAGCTTATTTAGACGTAAACCAAGGTTCCCCGAGATTAATCACTTGTGTTTGTAGAATTTAAATGTTTTGTGTCAATTGATGTTGTAATGTTTTGGTTATATCTATTATGTTATATTGTTTATATAATTTTCCACTGCATTAATTCCTTGTGTACGTTAGAGTGAGTTTTATATTTTCAAAAATTTCTCCTACATTTATTTTGCTGAATATTATTATCTGATATATTTAATTACTTTCTTCAGTGTGACATTAATCTATTACATAATGTTTTGTTTGTATCATTCTCATTTGCATTAATTCTTTGTGTGTCAGAGCAGGGTTTATATTTTGAAGCTTTATCCTAAATTTGTTTTGTTTTTATATTACTTCCTAATGCCTAAAATTAATTCAATTTGGTATTAATCTATTCTATTTTCTCTTGTATATTTTATTTTTCCTTGCATTATTATTTTTTTTATTTTTTATGTGCCCCAATTTATTGTATGTCTTGAAACTAGTTCCTAAATTTATGTATTTTGTTTTCCATCTCCCTATAGCAAAACTAGTCCACCGCTGTTGCCTCGAGGTAGCGTGCTGCCTTGTCACGCAGCGGGCCCGGGGTCGATTCCCGGTCGGGACAGGCTCCTGGGTGAGATTTTTTCGGGGTTTTTCCTTACGTTCAAGACAAATGTTAGGAAGCTTAGGGCCAAACGGTCCCCAAAAATTATCCGAGCATCATCATAATCATCATTAACATCATTCTTATTATCATCATCCTTCACCGGTGTGGAAAGCAATGAGAAGCTAGCACACCTATAATTCCCTAGTAAAGCTGCAAAGCGTAGTATGAAAATGCTATGATTGCACTGAAATATCTGTCCTCGGGCAGAATTACCATGGATGGATAACAAAACTTTGTAATGTATAATATCTTCTTCTTGAAATACGCTACAACCCGCAGCGGGCCTGGGTCTTCTTGATGCAAGACCTCCAATCTTCTCTATCCAGTACTCTCTGTTGCCAATTCCTACAGTTCAGGATTTGATGACACTCATCCTTCACTGAGTCCATCCATAATTTCTTAGGTTTTCCTACTGGCCGCTTCCCAAACATCTCCGTCTTCACTTTCTTAGGTATGCATTCTTTATCCATTCTTTGAGCTGTCCGACCCATTGCATATTTCTAATTTCACAAGAGTTGATATATCAGGTTCCTTAGAAACGTCATATATTTCCTTATTATACCTCATTCTCTAACTTCCATTCAATTTTACTAATCATAATAATAATAATAATAATAATAATAATAATAATAATAATAATAATAATAATAATAATAATAATAATAATAATAATGGTGATGAAGATGGTGGTGGTGGCGACGGCGACGTCGATGGCGATGACGACGACGATGTTAATAATACTTTTTAATTTTGTTTTATATACAGAATTTTAATGTTTGCACATCTTTCTGTGCCTAAAGTTTTATTTTTCTTCTCCACTCGTCTCTCTCCATCCAATCCATGTCCTCCAGTCCTCTTGCTCTCATTCCAGTTCTTATTTCCTGCATCCACGAGTTTCGAGGTCTTCCTCTCCTCCTTCTTCCAGTTTGACACCATTCCAATATTTTCTTGGGTAATTCTTGGGTAATTTAATAATAATATAATAATATAATTTAATAATAATAGCTTTATTTTACCTGGCCCTTGTCTACCATTCAACGAGGTTATAAACATATAACAAAAATATATATCTTCTTACATATAAATTAGATATATCCTTCTCAAAACCTTTCTTTCAAAAATATTAATTAAATAACGAGAACTTTTTTCCATACTCCAGGTTTCATTTCCATGTACCGCTATTGGACGTACGCAGGTTTTATATAGTCTTCTTTTGAGTATCCTAAAGGTAATTTTGGATTTTAGGATTGGAAGTAGTCCATAATATGCCTTATTTGCTTTATATATTCTAATTCGTATTTCTTGTAATTCATCATTGTTATTAGTAATAATTTTGCCTAAATATGAAAAACTATTTACTACTTCAAAATAGTTTGAATGTATAATAGTTATATATTGTATACATTCAATAAGTATTATTTCTGTAACTGAACTGCACCCAAGCACGGGCACTTGCTCATTCGGGTTTCGATACTGTGTACAACATTTATTTGTGAATAAAATGTTATTCTTATTATTATATTCTGAGGGCATAGTTGCACTTTCACATATAATTTATAGCTGACATGTTCATTTCCATTTGTATTCAAATCCACATAAAATTAACAAAGCTGATCGTTAGACAACACGCCTTCCAGGATTAATAACACGTTGTTTATGTATTGGGTTACCATCTTTTCTAGTGACGACAAAGGACTTTACTTAAAAAAAGTTAATAAAAATATTGCGGAATGTTTGTCGTACAAACACTACAAAACATATGACAATTTAATTGGCCAACATTAATAACTTAAATTTATTAGTTGTTTGGTATCAGTTTCACACGATGCGAACACATACCGCTAGAGGGCGTATGTGATATGTTGGAACCCGGAAAAAGTGAGGACGCAGAGGTCACAGTAAGAATAATGTCCTATGTGACATTAATGGTGACTATTTTCATTTTGTAGGAATACCACATTACAACCGTAAATAAACATAATTAATCATAAATCATTTTAAATATTGTATAAATAAGAATTTGCTGGCTTAATAATAACTAACTCAAAATGCGCATTTATGTTTATTTTGACTGTTTAGTTTATGAATTAACTACTAATCTGGTATAAGAATATAACCAATCTCAGCTGTCTAGCGCCACAATTAAAATTTTAATGCCATCACAACTACACGTATTTAAATATTAAAATTATAAAATTCTTACTTGTACCATTCTTCCTCAACTAATACAGTAAAACTTGCTAAAAGCAGAATCGTATGGGACCATTTTTTTTCCAAATTAAACAAAATTCCGCGTTACAAAAAATCTAAAATTTATTAACAATCTTATATTATAGGGTACCGTACATGTCTTTTATGTACTTTGGATTAATTGTAGTTCCCTGCCGTTGAAAAGTGAAGTATGTACTAGCGTTAAAATATCTCTTATGCGCGTATCCTGAAATTAAAGTATGCAGTTTCGGTTTCCGCTCACTAACTACACTTTTGTCCACATCCTTTGATCCCCCTCAAATTGTATTCCACACTACATGTGTCGTCTTTTAAAACTGCCCACACGCAACCTGATGATGCCTTGAAATCGTTATTCCCTAGGAGATTTAGCAACGGGTAGAGCTTGATTTTGGAGCATCGGTCCGGAAATTAGGAGATTTTTCTTCAATTACTTTCACTTTTTTGTTTAATGACAATGGTACGTACGTATTAGCCATATTTATTCCGTAAATTCAGAACGCTACCTGTGAAAGATCAGTCTCAGAATTTAAACTAATTTAAGATATTACAGTGCAATGGTTATTTGTAAAACAGGCATCTGTATTTCGCATGACGGGTGTACATTGAGACCGAAAGAAAATTTCAGGTATAAGTAGAATCCCTACTTCATCCGTCGGCAGGAATCATTCCTTAATGTTTTCTTGGCCTAAAACGGGAATTCAATAAAGTGGAAACTATTTTATCTCTCTGTCTTCTCGCTTTATTTTTTTTTCAGAGTTGTGCAGAAATATCCTTCCGTTTCCGCGTTCGACAGATTCCGTTTTATGCAAAATAAATACACATGAAATTACTATTATTTCGCCGGGACCAATACATTTGTTCACATTGGACAGATTTCCGCATTATTCATGTCCTGGATTAAACAAGTTTCGCTGTACAAACTTCTGTTTATTGAACATCGTCAAACATAAAAATGTAGACCTTTTAGAAGAAAGTCTTCCATCATCAGCATCAGTACTATTGTATTTGCTGGTGATGGAAGATTATATTCTGAAAGGCCTGCACTTTTAATGTTTGGTAAAATATTTTTTTGTGTTCGTTGAGGACGACTGATACAACAGGTAAGAATTTTATAGTTTTAATGTTTTAATCAATAATCTCAACGGTAGTTTACCTTGAAATTTAAGTGTTGATAAATATATTTATTGAATTAATGAAAACATCATAATGAGTTGTCTATTTTAATCACATTTTATCATAAGTAATTGCCACGAGTGATTTCCAATTTATCTAGAGAATTTGGAAATCAAGAGTGGCATTTGTTAGCACTATTTATCGAATAAAATTAAGCTCTTTACTCACAAATCATTATTTAAATATAGTTATTTTAAAATATTTATATATTTATTGTAAACGGTGATGTTTGAAAACAAGTGAGAAACGTTTATGTTTTACTTGTCCATCACTGCAACCAGATCATATTATTTATTGCCAAAGGATCGCAATATTTTCAGAATGCACCCTAGTAGAGAAAAAAATGAACCAACATTATAGGTTGGTTATTAATTAAGTTCTAATGTCCTAAGACGTAAATATGTCAATTATATATTTCTGGAACGTGAATTCCTAGGAAATAATACGTTTAAGAAAGTGCAAACAGTTGTTTCTTTTTTTGTGGTATAATCAATTGCTACAAATGTTTTTCTATTATATCTCGCAAGCAGTATCTGGTTAAATTCGTGCACTATATATATATATATATATATATATATATATATATAGTATACAATCTAGGAGCCACTTGCATTCTAGGATTCTTACAACTTAATATATAAATTGTTATATTCAACGTATTTCTTAGAGAGTCAGTCACTGCAAATTAATGCTCTGACCTATTTAGAATGTTAAAAAGGAGGAGATTGATTTTAAATATAAAATTAAATAGATAAAATCGAGGTGAAAAACGACGGTGATTGTTGTATATCAAAATTCATTGTAATGTGATTGTTCATTGACTCCCATTTGGGACATGAGTTAAATAGTCTTTTAAAATGTGAGATCATTCAAATATGTAGGATTATTATTATTTTTATTATTATTATTAAGATAAAAATTATAAATATTAACGGACCAACGGATCTTCAACGCTGCAGTCGTTCTTAGGAAAGTAAAAGCCTGTTCTCACTCCATTCCACGCGCTTCCCTCCCCTCATATTAAACAGCAGCCACGAACGTTTCCGAGTAGGGATGTTGCCAAACTTCCCCAAACAGTGTCCTGGATCTTCAATATTGAATCATGTAACGTTAATTATTACTTCTTCACATTTAAGTAGGTCTAATCACGCAGATTGACTTTTATTTTGCTTAATAATACGTCTTTCAGCACTCCGTTCTACAGCGTTCATGTTGAGTTTAACAACACTGGACTGCTAGTGCAAATAATCTGTCCCCCAAGAAGGCCCATAATTGTGAGTAGTGGGGGAGGCGGAAGAAAAGAGAGAGAGATAGGAATGCAGGGAGGGGAATTATTCACCTAGGCAGAAAAGGAAATAGTGTTCATTTCGGATATCTTACGGGGGCACAGATCCGTTAACTAACGCAGAGTCGAACACGGAGGCTCATGGCCGCGCGGACATGAGCAGTCGACAGATCCATGTACTAAGCTGATATTTTCCAGTCATTTGTATAATCACAGTTAATGTTATTCTCCCACTTAATTTTTGGCTACCTACTGGGCGTTTTTCCTCGGGTTTTTCTGCTGACGATGGAACTAGTCCCGAAAAGCCTACAATGCTTTAATGATTTTAACAGTTGAGGAGAGTTCAAAACAAGGTACTATTTTATAATCTTATATTATAATTTTTGTGTATTGTCTGATAATACCGCAATGAAATTTTACCATGGACTTTGTTAGTATCGATTCTTAATATAAATATCCATCCATAGTAATTCTGCCCGAGGGTAGGTCCTTCACTGCAATCATAGCACTTTCATGCTATGCTTGCAGCTTTACTAGGGAATTGTAGGTGTGGAAGCTTCCCGTTGCTTTCCACACCGGTGAAGGATGTTGATGATGATGATGATAGCCATATGATTTCGGGGGACCATTTGGGCCTTAAAGTTTTCCTGACATTTGTCTTAAAGGTGAGGAAAAACCCCGATAAAAACCTCACCCATAAAAACTGCCCCGACCGGGGATCGAACCCGGGTCCCCTGCGTGACAAGGCAGCACGGTACCTCGAGACCACAGCGGTGGACAATATAAATATAAGAACAGGAATATTTTAATGATATATGCTAGTGATCATAAACTATTGTTAGATACTGTATCTGTTAATTTTGCACAATATATGTGGGACAACTTGTATGATGGGCGAAAGTTCTTTGTGTTTAAAATATGTAATCATAATTAATTAAAACGCAGGAATTGTCGAAACTCGTGTCCTTGTTTAGTAGTATTTCGCAATGTAAGGTATATACTGTATGTCCGATATTTAGTTTCCACCCACGATGTTTAGATCAGGTGTACATCGTGTGGCATTTAAAATAATTATTGTTTTGGTGTGAGAGTTCTTATTGATTGCTCGCACGCGGATCTTGGCAGGCAGTAACGCGATATCTTGAAGACTACGGTCGCTAATATATTGTTCCAAACTTTACCTCCCCATGTCCGGTTTCACCAATTGCTATTTTATCTTAACTCTCGATTAATTTTAGATTCATTGCACTTATTTACTAACTAGCTGACAAGAAATATCAATCCCGAAGGTTCTTGGCTGTGCAGGCATACGCTTTCTACATATCCCCATTCTAAGCTAAGATTTTTAATAATTTTCTGTATAATTTATCAAAAGTAATGCCACGTGTGATTATCTAGAGGATTTGGAAATCAAGAGTGGTATTTTTGGGACTATTTAACGAATAAAATTAAGCTGTTTACTCAAAAGTCATTATTTAAATATAGTTACCGGTATTTTAAAATATTTATATATTTAATGTAAACAGCGATATTTGAAAACAAATCAGACATGTCAGGTTATGTATAGTCACTGCAAGGTGATCATATTAATTATTGCTAAATAGGATCGCAATACAGTGGAGGAAATTAGCATAAAGGCACTTGTTAAAAGTGTTAACACAAGTTTATTTACTCTTTCTTTGGCATTTTTCTATATTAACTTAGGAGGTGATTGAGTATAAAACACACACAAATAATGTCAAAATTAATTATCCATTTCCGTCCAAAAAGTACATGAAAACTGAAACCACTCTCACATATGGGTGGAAATTAGTATAAAGGCACTTTGTGTATTTCACAGATTAAACCAAAAAGACTGAGCGCAAAGTTTACAACAAAGTTCTAAAATTTAGTTGAACCTCCATTGTTATTAATTACTTGGAAGATTCTCTTTGGCATTGACTTGATGAGAGTGTTTATTTCTTCCACTGAGATTGAAGCCCACTCTTCCTGAATAATATTTTTCTGCTCAGTCACTGTCCCAAACTGCCGTCCATTGCGATACACACGCCTTGCCAGGATCCCCCATAAGTTCTCAATCGCGTTTAAATCAGGACTTCTGACTGGCCACGTCAAAAGTGGCATTTCTTTCTTCCTGAACCTGAACCACTCCTTTGATTTGGCAGACACGTGAATGGAAGCATTATCTTGCTGAAAAATTAGATCTTCGCCCAAATTCCTCATACATTCGTATCAATTAGGACTCCAGAAGTTCCTCAGTGTAGGACTCAGAATTCATCTTGGTGCGTATCCATGCTATTTTTGATCTTCCTTTAAAGCAGAATGCTGCCCAAATCATAACGCCTCCACCACCGAAATTTCTACTCATTCTAACTTGCTCTTCAGTACGGAGGTCGTTCCAGTAATACTGAAGGCCATCAGACCCGTTCCAGATTAAACTTCTTCTCATCACTGAACGTTACTTTATTCCATTCTGAGGTCCAGGACATGTGTTCTTCAGCAAAAGTCATTCTAACTTTCTTATGAGCATCGTTCAGAGGTGCTTTTTTTTTTTTTTCTTTTTTATTTATTTTTTTTTAATTTTAGGTTCTTGTCTTCTGACAACAGAATTTGTCTTACTCGTCTGGCTGTTACTGGCAACTTCAAATCAGCCTGGATTTGAGAAGAAAACATACTCTTACCTTTTGCTTTACATAAAATGAGATGTTTAGTGCGCTCAGACAATTTTCTTGTCCGTCCATATTTCCCACTTTTTTCCATATTGTGAGCCCAGTTTGACAAAATTATCAATGACACATCTTGAAGCCCCAATTTCGTAGGTATTTGTCTATTGGAAAGGCCCATCTCCTTGAAGGCACTAACTCTTGATTTCTCTTCATTTGATAGAGGCTTTCCACGTGGCATTGTACGTACTGCTGACTTGTAACTGATGAACGATGCTCACAGACACGTCGTCTCCATGTAATTGCAGTGTTTTGTTTACATTTATGTCTCTGTAAGGGCCAGAAGTTGATCTGGCTTTATACCGATTTCCACCCCTAGGACAGCGTTTTCTTAGATTTTACGTATTATTTACATATATAATAAATACAAAATGAGGAGACCTGTATGAAATTATGTTCAAGATAAAATTATATGTAATCTATGACACACATACGGTATTTGCATAAATATTTCAGGTTGTTTTACTACTAAAAGTTAGTGGCTTTATACCAATTTGCTCTACTGTATTGTAAGAGTGCACCCTAGTGAAGAAATAATTAAACACATCAAACTGTATATTATAGGTTATTAATTTATTTTTTAGTAAACAACTCGGTAAAATCAAGGAATCTGTTAATTATTTGCTATATTCAATGCATTTGTTGGAAATAAACAATGCTCTGAGCTGTTTAGAATATTAAAAAGGAGGTGCTTGATCACAAAAGCAGAAGGTGATAAAGAGAGATCTATAAAGAGCAAGGTGAAACACAATTGTCATTGGTTATAAAACAAAATTCATTGAAACCTGATTGGTCATTGACTACCATTTGGTGCATGAGTTAAATAGTCTATTTTAAATCTTTAACATTTTAATGTTATTTTCCCATTTCATTATAGATCTAATTATTGCAAGTTTTCTCCTGGTTTTCTTATAAAATGTTGCATATCTCACTTTTATTTGCCATTCCTACCATTTTTCACACATCACAGTTTATCTAACTCACTCGCTCATTGGCGTTATAGGACTCTGAGATTTATGGCCGCTCGGACTTTAGCTCTTCATAAATCTGTATCTTGAAGTAATATTTTGCAATCTCTGTATATTTAACCTTCCTGAAATTGTTTAATGTTATTCTCCCACCTTATTCTTGTCGGCTTTTTTTTATGGATTTGTTACAAGAAGTTTACATTCAAAATTCATTACGAAGCACCGTTGAGATCACTATGTAAAAATTAAAATCATAAAATTGGTCCCTCAGATCTGTCGTCTTAAACTAGAATAAATTCAGTAATTATTGTAGAGGCCTTTTGGAAGCATGTTCCATCTTCTCCGTATGAAAAAGTAATTACTATTGCTTGTCCCCTATACAAAATTATGACAAGCAACAGTTAGTACTATTTAATATGCAAAAGATAGATCATATGTTCCCGAAAGGCCTCCAGAATAGTTGCAGCATTTCTTCAAGTTGAGGACGACTGAGATCTCAGAAACTAATTTTATAATTTTAGTTTTTAAGAAGTTTACATGTCCTTCTTTCATTTCCCATTTGTACCACATTCAGACTAACGCAATATAACTAAGATAAAACAGTAGCCTACTGCGAATGTGTAATCAGACCTCTTGAAACATTTGTAACCACAAATCAATTAATATAATAATATTTGTAAGTCATTTCGAATATTTAGCGAATTTTTGCAAATTGTAGCGACATTTTGCAAATTTTAGCGACTTTTGCCAATTTTACCGATTTTTGTAAATTTTAGCGACAGTTTGCTAATTTTAGCGACGTTTTGATATTTTTAGCGACAGTTTGCTAATTTTAGCGACGGTTGCCAATTTTAGTGACGTTTTGAAAATTTTAGCGATTTTTTGCAACTTTTAGCGACGTTTGCAAAATTTAGAGACTTTTGCAAAATGTAGCGAATGTTGCAAAATTTAGCGACTGTAAAATTTAGCGAATTTTGCAGAATGTAGCGACTTTTTGCAAATTTTAGCACTTTTTGTAAATTTTAGCGACTTTTTGCTATTTTTGTGACTTTTTTAGACCTTTTACACTCGCACGATAGAACTCGGAGGTTTATAGAGTACAGTGCTTCTTTTGTTAAAATAACATTTAAACCGCCGCTGTTTAATTAATGATGAATATGGCAGTTTTATTTCACGGTGATCTTCAACAGATCGTGCAATTATTTGTGTCGCAATTCATATCTGTACTTGAAAGGGCTGAACAATTTTGCCCAGATGCCTCTTACTTCAGGGTTGAGATTATTTTACATAGGTCTATAGTCAGCTACGACATTAGGTCCTCGGTAATTCGTCCTTTTTTATGTATATCATACTAACGTTAGGAAAGTTTTTGGACTATGAGAGATGAACAGACGGACTAATTGAAAAGACTACATAACAGTGAGTTACATGTTCTTTATGGGAAACCATATGTAATAAGAACAATTAAGTCTCGTAGACTGCGATGGACAGGAAATTTAGCACGAATGGGGATTGAAAGAACGACATGGAAACTTATTGCAGGAAAACGAGAGGGATAACGCCCAGTTGGTAGAACAAGCATGAGGTGGAGAATACATTAATCGTGATTTAAGGGAAGAAGTTTATACAGGGATGATAGGAAAAACTAGATCAAACAATAAGAATAGTATACTGCGATGGGCGGGAAATGTAGCATGAATGGAGATTTAAAGAAGGACATGAAACTTATTGTAGGAAAACCAAAGGTAAATCTCCCAGTTGGTAGGCCAAAATGAGGTGGGAGAATAACATTAATCATGATTTCAAGGAAGTAGATTATACAGAGGATGATTGGAAAACATTAGCTCAGAATAGGGATGTATATGTCCATATGTGGGAGAATAACATTAACCATGATTTAAGGGACGTAGATTACACAGGGGACGAAATGGATTATTTAAGCAGAAGTGCCAGAAATATGAAACATAAGGAAGCAGAAGAAAGCATAATTAAAAGAAATGAGAAGGAATTAAAATGGTTAGGACATATTTTAAGAATGGAAGATGAGCTGTATCAATGGCAACCGAGTAGAAAGTAGAAGAAAGGAAACATAGAGTTAACATGGAAGGAAATCATGAGGACAACAATGCAAGCAAGAGGGTTAAGCACTGAAGATTCTCAAGTTCGTAGGCTTTCGTAGTTTGGCGTGAGAATACGGCAACAGCTCTAAAACATCCCGAAGGTAGATTATTGGAATACATTAGCTCAGGATAGGGATGCGTGGAGAGCTTATGTCCGCGTGGTCATTAACCTACAAGTTCGATAGTGCCAGTGAACTAGTTAAGTTACAGAGATAGGGAGAGAGAGAAAATTTGCCAATGGTGCGAAAGTTTACGATTGACAGTGAGGCATCTGCGATTAAATAATAATCTATTCACTGTAGTCCATTGTGACCGATATTTTATGAATAAAAAAAGTATATGAATACATTTCAAGGCTACATAAACCTGGAATATGAATAAACTTGTTTAGCGTGAGGAGGTAATGTTAAACACCATTAGAATGATTTATAAGGACACATTTGAAGCCATTATGAACTATAACATGGCGCAAAGCATTCTCATGGCCTCGACTGTGTACGTTCTTACGACAATAGCTTAATGTGTATACCAGAAACAAGTTTAAAGTTTGTCCCCCATGAAAACAGGTCATCATATTGCTTGCTTTATTCAACGCGCTTCTATGATGCTTGAGACCACCTACTGAACAGTTCTAGCATACACATAAACATTTCCTTACTGGGATTTTAACTGACGCCTCACCACAAAGATTACTTTCTCAATTATTCTCCTATGTGAGTGAATCGGATAAAATATAGAGGACCCTACCATATCCGACATTCTATACTCGGTTCCACCAACACCACTTCAGTTATCAATTTAACAAAAAACTAACTAACTCACTGGCACTATCGAACCCGTAGGTACATGACCGCGCGGACATAAGCTCTCCATACATCCCTATCCTGAGCTAATGTTTTCCAATCATCACCTGTATAATCTACTTCTCTCAAATCATAGTTAATGTTATTCTCACACCTCATTCTTGGTCTACGAACTGGGCGTTTTCTCCCTGGTTTTCCTACAAGAAGCTTCCATGCACATCTTTCATTCCCCATTCGTGCCACATGTCCTGCCCATCGCAGTCTACGAGCCTTAACTGTTCTCATTTTATCTTGCTTCCTACAAAGACCATGTAATTTACTGTTATGCAGGCTTCTCCTTTCACCTGTCTTGTCATCTTTCTTTGGTTCAAAAATTTTCGTAAGAACTTTATTCTGAAATACTCGTAATCTCCTTTCCTCCCTTAAACAAAGCAAATTTAAATTATTCAAGCACAACGAAAACGCAAACAATATCAGCCAAACTAAAATAGCTCAGCTTTGTAGAGTTAAAAATCATCACAACCCCAGGCAAGATGAATAGTTTCATATATATATATATATATATATATATATATATATATATATGATATTATTAATATTATTAATAATTAAAATTGTAATTATTTGGGTTGTTATTTTACTATAAACACAAAAACTTAGATACATAAATATGGAACTGTGGAAATTTCAAATGATATGCGGAACTGTACATAAAACATTAAAGAACAAAACAAGAAGAGATACTAGATTGAAGTTTTATAAAACATTGGCAGTTCCTGCATTACTTTATGGAATGAAACGTGGGTAATGACCAAAATTTTACAAAGTAGAATACAAAGTTTAGAAACTAACTTCCTTAGAAGAGAAAAGGCTGCAAAAGATTGGATCGGATAAAGAATGAAGATATAAGAACAGGATTAAATATATATCCAATGAATGATAAAATCAAAGAATAGAGAGATAAATGGTTCAGACATGTAGATAGAATGAATGTAACAAGATTACCAAAAGCTGCATTTAATTATAAGCCAAGAGGTTCAAGGAAAGTAGGAAGACCAGTGAAAAGATGGACAGAACAACTGTGAGGCGGAACAGGCAATTTGCCTAGCCCGTGAAGTGAAGCAGATGAATAAGATTAATAATTAATTAAATAAATAATTTGGGATACTATGTAGGATACTGAATCACAAGGCGTCGAAATAAAATTGAATAGATTCAGGCTCTATGTGGTACAATAAGCGAACACTAAAATGCAGCGTACGACGGGAAACATTGCTAAAATTGTATTGAGTTGTTGCATTGTCACATTTATTATATGGATGTGAAAGTTGGACACTTACCTCTGATCAATTAACACAAATCAAAGTTTTATAAATTAAATTTCTCCGTTTTGTAACTGGAAGTACATTACACTAGTTAACAAGGTTTTTGTCACATGCATGAAACTATATGTATCAGATCACGTTTTATGTGCTATTTACGAATATGAATATCAAAATGTTCCATCACCCTCAAATGTTTAGGAAATCACTAAAATATATGAAAAAAAAATATGAAAAATTTGAAGTTACAATACATAAATTATTATAATTATTGTTAATTATTAACGAATTGTGGAGCTTTATTACCTTCCTTAAAGCCAGTTTGCACATCGATTTGTCTATTCTTACATGCCTGAAAATCCGTAGGGATGTGCGGTACTTTTCGAGGACGGGAGTAGTGAAATGTATTACTTTATTGCTGTAAGTACTCGGCCCACAGGAAATGACAGAGTATGGGGTGAGGTGGGGTTTCAACATGAACAGTTCAGATTTTAGCTTTAGTTTGAATTTTGCTATTTCTCTGAAAAGTGTTTTAAGTGATTTTTGCTTCCTACAGTTTTAACTTTCACTGCAATAAAAAAACTACGCCGTGCTTGTTCTTAACTCGCCTAATAATTTCTGTTACGTGTGTGGACAGTTTATTGTTAAAAATCAACTTCGATCTTTAATAGAAAGATTAAAAGAGACGTATTACAGTTATTTTGGATGTCATATTGGCGATGATGAGAAAGTGTGGGCTCCGAACGTGTGTTGTTTAACGTGTTATTCAAATTCAATTAAGTGAAAAAGTATTAACAAAGCCCGTGCTATGCTTTTCGCGGTCCCAACGGTCTGGCGTAAACCAACTAGCCACGCACAAGATTGTTATGTTTGCTTAACAAAAATTGGAGGATATTCTAAAAGGACAAAATCTAATATTGAATACCACTATGTTACATCTGCTATAAGACGTGTTCCACATGGACCTGAACTCCCAATCCTTAGTCCACCTACACAGTTAGAAGAGTCATCTCCAGGAGAAGAACAAACAGATTAGTTACCGACCATTGCTAGTTTTTAGTTAGGGAGACTGACACACACTAAAAGAGTGAGAATTAACTGTAACTCTTATTTCATTTAATTTTAAAAGTCACATTTATAATCCATATTACCTGCATGTTTCAGTTAATAAGTAGTACTACAAGAGGTTTTTGACTATTAATTTTTAGGATTTCATAATTCCAAATCACAACTTCAAATTATTTAGTTATTCGCAAAAATTACATCATTTTATTACATTTTGCTGAGGATGAAAGCCAAACTGTCAATAGTAGCATCAATTTATTCCTTTTATAATACATCATATGTAAACTTAGGCATTTTATAACGTAATTCCATAATTAAATTAATTATAGTTGTGAAATTTTTACAATTAAGTTTAAATTAAACTAGATTTTCTGTCATTTTTGCTAGAATTGAACTCGGTTATGTCACAGGAACACGTTACGTGTTACGGACTTGTTACTGTTATTTTCGTGTTAAGGAGATCTGATTTATATGAAATGACATGTTTTTGTCCATGAGGCAGACAAAAAGTTGAAATTTGTTGACTAGTGTTATTAGAGCACAAAAAATGTACTGATATGAGAAAGGAATGAAAAATAGAACCAATCGCAACATTATCAAAATATGTAGAATAAATTGGAGAGACCATGTCCTAGGATTGCTACAACTAGATGTTTTTATTAAAATCCGAGGGGGACAAAAAATATAGGTCGACCTTTAAAGAGATGGCTTAAAAAATTTTGAGTCAGAACAGACCACCAATAGGTCTATTCCTTGAAGACAACGACGATAATGGTTATTATTATTATTTAAGAAAACATATATACTGTCCTTCTCCGACGAGTTTAGTGCTCAAAGGAATGTGGTGTGGTGATGGATATTGGATGACAACACCAGTCAGGAAGGAAGTACAATCATATCGAAAACATTCGCCCTATTTACGAAAGACATAGTCACAGAAAACCGCAAACTGAAAACTGCATATTTGTGTATGAATAATACTTCCCTTCGACTCGGCTGTAGGAACTACTTGAAAGAGTAGTAAACCGAATGGCAAGAATATTCTACCTCCCAGCGATAGACTCGTCGGAGGAGGACAATAATAAAACAGACTGTGATGGGTAGGATATCACAAGAATGGGGAATGGATGAGCGGCATAAAAGCTTATTGTAGCAAAACCATGGAAAACGCCCAGTTTACCATATTTACCGAAATTCCATTTGAAAATGTCTTCTCCTCATGGAGACTCAAACCAACTCAAGTCCCGTAGTTCTGCGCTAAGGCATCTTGTATTAACCACTCGACTACGACAATGAGATGAGGTGAAAGTGACATGAAATTAATGAATAGAGATGAAATGAAACTATCAGGGAGGGAAGACAAGTGGAGAGTGTTGGTGGATGCAATTCGGGAAACAGCAGAACCCTGAGAAAACTCCAATAAATCCTGGCGTACCCCATCATCAATATCATTTTGGAACCGTCAGGATTCGAACAAACTTGACTCTAAATATTGTCCCAGATGGCACAGGGATTTCCTTTTACGTATTTCGACTTAAATAAATACACAATTGTTATGTAAAATTTTTCTTTTCACTTTATTTTCTTCTCGCAATTATCACTAAATCTTCAATCACAATTTTTTCGTACAACTATTCTTCTTTGAAAGTTTTTCAGATAATCATGTATAATATAGTTGCAGACACAGTCCTTCTTTACAGTTTCGCTTACAATTAACCTCCCGCCATGCAACAATAAACTCTCGCAAAACTGACTATCGCAAACTGACTGGCCGGCCTTCTCATCCGCTCTTTTATAAGCGGGAGGAAAGCTCTAGTAACAGATTCGAGCAACTTCGAAGCCCAGAAACCTCTAGCTTCCGATCTTTCTCTAAGGGGGAAGGAGACGCCGGTAGAAATTTCTGGCAGCACACTCCAGAAAATTCTGCCGGCTTGCAAAAGAGATCTAACTCGCAATTTAAACGCCATTGTGCGCGACACGTAACAATATATAGATTTTTGGGATATTCTTTTGAATAATTCGTACCAGTTTTTAATAACATCTCACCAGTCGATTTAATGCTTTACTCTATTTTCGTAAAATTTCGATTGTAAGATATTATTATCATTATTATTATTATTATTGTTATTGTTATTATGTCCACCGCTGTGGTCTCGAGGTAGCGTGTTGCCTTGTCACGCAGCGGGCACGGGTTCGATTCCCGGTCGGGACAGGCTCCTGGGTGAGGTTTTTTCGGGTTTTTTCCTCACCTGTAAGACAATTGTCAGGAAGCTTAGAGCCCAACGGTCCCCGAAAATCATCTTTATCATTATCATCTTTATCATTATCATCAACATCCTTCACCGGTGTGGAAAGCAACGGGAAGCTACCACACCTATAATTCCCTAGTAAAGCTGCGAAGCATAGCATGAAAGTGCTATGATTGCAGTGAAAGACCTGCCCTCGGGTAGAACACTATGGAATGGAATTATTGTTTTTATTATTATTATTATTATTATTATTATTATTATTATTACTATTATATCATGTTAGTATTGGAAAATTAAAATCGAGGAAATAAAATATAAAGAATTTTTGCTTTTGGTAATGTTGAGTGAAAAAAGGTATTCTAAAGTTTCCATTGAAGGAGATAGAATTAGTGAGGATTTAATTTCATGAAGCACCGTTAAAAAAATAAAATAACATTTCCTTTCGGTGAAACATTCGAAAAATTCGGTAGAAATGCAATTAAAGTAGTCATTGAGGGCAATGCATGTTTGTGGCTGACAGGGCATCAGCATCTCATTAAGTAACATTACCGAGGTATGCAGTGGGTGGATTAGGCATTGTCTCTCCAGAGCCAACAGATGAATGGACAAGCTCGAGTACAGACAGTTTGAAAATTTCTCTCACTTCTCTTGTTCAACTCAGAAATCATATATTTGTTAAATATTATATTTATCAGTCTTACACAGTGGTCATTTGTATATGTTCCTTGCCTCTAGTCCCGAGGGTCGCGGGGTCAAACCCTCCCGTGGTTGATGGATATTTTTTAAGTATGGAAAAATAAAACCGCTGGTTACACACACGCACACTCACATACGCAAACACACACACACACACACACACACACACACACACACAACATGCATGTGTCACGTAACCTGTGGAACAGGGCCGTTAATAAGTTATCAGTAGGTGTGAAAAGATGGCCCGTCCATCCTTTCAACCCTACGTCAGATACTAACTTGTCAGTTAAGTAGTTTCAATGGGAGTGCACGTGATGCAGGTAGGAGGAGGGCGTCTTTTCATACCTAGTGATCAAACTTTAACAAGCCTACTGTAGAATCATTTTTATAAATATCTTGTTTATACTGCAAAGTTTGTAGACTGTAGAAAGTATTTACTTCTCCTGAAAAATTAAAAAGAGCTGTTATTTAAAAAAAACCTCATAATTTTTATCGGTATGTATATTTTATATTTTATAAACTGGGATGGCAAACTGCCCTACCAGTCCAAACTAAAAAATCTGTAGAATTTTTCCCATCTATGGAATGAAATTAATGAAATATATTCTAGATGTCATAAGTTTGTTATGATGATTCTGATGCCACACCCAAGTATTTACACTCATGACAGATGCCGCCATTTATTTAGGCTGGGTCCAAGGCCTCGAGGAAGGGCTACAACCCTCCATTCTACCCTATTCTGCGTAAGTTGACACACAGGCTCAGAATCACGAGGAAGCACATGAATGTGCCGATATTAGATCGCAACAACAAATTTTAAACACTTGTGGTTTGCTAAACCAGACTATTTTTACACGCTTTATATTAGCTTGACCTCTATATATATATATATATATATATATATAAATAACGGAATCTTTCAACACAATTTTCACCCAATTTAAAACATTTGATCGATTTGAAACTTTGTATACTTGTAAAAGGACCAATGACAATACGATAATTTCATAAATAATATATAATATGTTGCGAACGTATCGACTTTTTAGTCCATCGTTGTAAGAAATTAATATTATATCCTCTGGTAGCTCAGTTGGTAGAGTGGTGGACTGTAGTGGTATATCATTTCAGTAATCTATAGGTGAATGGTTCAAATCCGGCCCGGAGGATTTTTTTTTAGAATAGTATTACTTTTAGCTCATTCTACAATAGTATCGAATTTAAATATATTTACATTTTTAGAAAACCAAACTAAAAATAAAAAAATGAATAATACTTTAAAAAACTAAAACAACACGCTTTTTTAGAAAACCGTACTAAAAAATGAAAAATAATTTTCATTTCCAACACGCTTGGGATAAAATTAAAGTAGCCAATAAAAAATTATCTCCAACATATCCAGAATAAAACTAGAGTTATCTACAAAAAAAGATTATACCATCAAAAGCGTGTGGTGCTCTATATCAATTGATATATTTGATAATAAACATATATTGGTAAAAGTAAAGTCTCTAAAAAGAAAACGTAAAAACCATAAAAAGCACCCCACCCTTTTGATGGTAAAATTATTTTCTTTTTGTTGATAACTCTAGTTTTATTCTAGATGTGTTGGAGATTATTTTTTTATTGACCACTTTAATTTTATCCCAAGTGTGTTGGAAATTAAAATTATTTTTCATTTTTTTAGTTCGGCTTTCTAATGAAGCGTGTTGTTTTAGTTTCTCTAAACTATTATTTATTTTACCTAATATGAGATGAGATGAAGGGTTGAGTGAAGATGAAAATGACGAGGGGAAAAGAGGACTGGAGAGTGTTGGTGGGATCAAATTCGAATAAAGGGAAAATCACGAGAAAAAACTGAATAATCCCGGAATCGTCAGAATTCGCACCTGGGATTTAAGTCGATGCAACTGCGTGCGCTAAATATTGTAGAATACAACTTACGAAACAAGTTTCAGTAACTCATGGGTCTCAAAATACTTCATTCGGCCGTGTTTTAATTTCACCACATTCATTATCAAAGCCGTATTTTAACAACTTGTATCACATATATATCATATATTTAATACAATGAACAAATTAACATAGATTTTATTCGCTCTGTAATGCAATTGAAATAAGAAAATATACATTGAAAAATTTAAAAATTGAAGTATCTAGTTTTCCCTTACATGGTAAATGGTATTTGAAGCGGTAATTTTCACGCAGAGGTAGGTTGGTTAGTATTCCATGTGTTTTCTGAATTGACAGTAAAATAACTTCACATATTTTGTGATGCAACCGTATTGAATGAAGTTAATGAATGAATTCTTTAGCTGATTCATTAATGGCGAACGTTCTGTGTACATCCATTCATAAGAACCTGATTTAATCTTGAATTTTTCAGATATTTATCCTCAAACATGTAACAACAGAAACAAAACGTTGCCATTACATTATCTCAAAGAATTTTATTAGTTTTAATTCATAGCTCAGACTTTTAACCTATAACGGATGTAATTATGATAAGAAATTACATTCGAAACTTTGAAATATTTAGTACGTGCGTAATTAATTAGATGCCCGATCCCATCAGCACATTGTCCTTTTCTCTCTTCTCATCACACTACCTATTACTCGAAATCTTTTACAGTTTCTCTTGCTAGAGCATGGAATCCTCTTCCGCCCTATGTCAGAGACTGCCAAACATTACCATCTTTCTGAAACAAATTGAAAACAAAATTATCAATAGAAACATCTCACTAATATTACTTTTTTAACTATTAATAATTTGTTTTTTTTCCCATTATTTTATGAAAATAGTATTCAGATTTTTTCAATATATTTACCTAATGTCTTATATATAAGCGATAGATTAATGAATTATTACTTTCTTTGTATACATTTTTTTAAATTTTCTTTTCATGTATAGGAGGTTCTAGCTGTTATTCCTTTGAGTATGTATTATTCCATTAGTTTAATTTTAGTTGTATTTAATTTTATTGTATTATTAGACATATTTTTTATTATTGTTCAGTTTTACTATATAACTAATTGTCTAGTAGGTACTGTTACTGTAATTTTTTGTATTTAAATGTAACATGTTTCTCCTGGTGAGTGGAAGAGAAGGCCACGTGGCCTTAACTCCACCAGGCTAAATAAATCTATTCTATTCTAATTAATAAGTGTTGTTATATAACTACCCCACTTGCAATATACAACCTGTAGGTTCAAGACCGCGCGGACATAAGCTTTCCATACATCCCTATTCAGACCTAGTGTTTTCGAACCATCTCCTGTATAATTTACCTCCCACAAAACACGGTTAATGCTATTTTCCCATTTCTTTCTTGGCCTACTTGTTGGGCGCTTTCTATCTGGTTTTTCTACAGTGAGTTTCTATACCCTCTTTAATTTCCCATTCATGCCACATGTCCTGCCTTTCGCAGTATACGATACTTCACTGTTCCTATTGCATCTGGTTTCCTGTATATATCATATAACTCAATATTAAGTATTTTTCTCCGTTCACTTCTCTGTTCCTCTCTTTGATCCAAAAAAGTCCCAATCCATTAATTTACTTTATCCTCTCACCTTATAGGTACTTTTTACATGCAACGCACTACACGGGCCTTACAGTGGCACGACCCGTTGAGAGAGGGATTTTAAAAACTATGGATCACACATTCACTAGAACATGCCATTAACTCTTTAGAGAATGAGGAAGGCTTACAACTCAATAGGCATTAATAACGTTGTTAGTTGGGATGATGTGATGATGTTGTAGTGGCTACTACTGCCGACGATAGTGAGGAGATACTAAAGGCCAACACGCACACACTATTGAATAACACTAAGAAATTGGGACTGGAAGTAAATATCAGTAAAACTAAATATATGGTCACACGTAGAAATTCAGTATATAATGGAAATGGACAGCTAATGACAAATGAGGGAAATTTTGAGGAAGTGGCTGAATTCAAATACCTAGGAACAATAATCACAAATAGGAATGAGATGCACAAAGAAATTAAATAGGCTCAATTCTGGAAATGCATACTATTATGCATTGCAGAGACTTTTGATGTCCCAACTCCTTTCAAGAAACGTTAAACTGAAAATATATAAAACTATTATTCTACCAGTTATAGTATATGGGTGCGAAACATGGACTCTTACTTTAAGGGAGGAAAGGAGACTACGAGTATTTGAGAATAAAGTTCTTAGGAAAATGTTTGGACCAAAGAGAGATGAACAGACAGGTGAATGGAGAAGACTACATAACAATGAACTACATGGTCTTTATAGGAAGCCAGATATAATAAGAACAGTTAAGTCTCTTAGACTGCGATGGGCAGGACATGTTGCACGTATGGGGAATGAAAGACGTGCATGGAGACTTCTTGTAGGAGGGCCAGAGGAAAAACGTCCAGTTGGTAGACCAAGAATGAGGTGGGAGAACAACATTAACTATGATTTGAGAGAAGTAGATTATACAGGGAATGATTGGAAAGCATTGGCTCAGGATAGGGATGTATGGAGAGCTTATGTCAGCGCGGCCATGAACCTACGGGTTCAATAGTGCCAGTGAGTAAGTAAGTAAGTAAGTATGGATCACACATTCAAGAATCCAAGTCCATACGCAAGTCAGAAAATGTATCCAGAACTTCTGAGCATCAAATAAGGAAAATTTGGGGATGAAATGTGTAAGGGTAGGATTTGTATGCAATTACATAATCTTTCCCTTTATTTAAACAGGCGTAAAATTTGTAAATGTCCACGAATTAGAAACTTACATATCGTATATGAAAATGTATCATTACATATTTTTACATATTTGATCATAATTACATATTTTTACATATTTTAAAGATTTTTATGTAAACTTACATATTATGCCATTTAATTAAAAACAATTCATAAGCGGAAAATAATTTAAAACAATATTTGTTTAAATTAAAAACTCTGATACCTGATTGTACACTGAAACTGTTTTTTTCAACCTATACGAAAGCTGCTCTTCAAAGAAGCATTCCATTTACTAAATACGATAAACATTGATGCAGGAAGACTCTGAAAACTTGAATATAGTATGAATGAACTATTATGAATATATAGAGGGCACACCATGGTATAGTTGATTAAGGCAATTTCTTACATGCTGGAAAATCGAGGGTCAGGATTTTTAAACTGCTTAATCTTCGGGCGGCACCATGACCCTGGGATATTATACTATGTTGTGGGGTAAAGACTGCTATCACACACGACTGAAATCTCTTGCCGATTGTCTAGAAAGATGGGAGCCTTAACCTCACAATATCCCTAAGACTTGTAGTGGGATAGTTTTATAATAGAAACATGACAATACCCAAGTATTTAACAGACCCATTCCTTCAAATTTGATCTAACTTAAAGTTAACATTAAATATAAATTTATATAAAATTTAATTTTAATGTATTTAATATTACATCTTTTAAGGAATTTTTATGTAAGCTTACATATTTTACATAATGTTATTACATAAATATGCACATATTTTGCATGTTAATATAATATATGAAGATTAATGTTTGTTTGTTTGTTGGTTTGTTTATTTGTTTGTTTGTTTGTACTTTATGCGCGGCCATACCGTTGACCCGATTTGATGGTTTTTTTTTGCAAAATGTTCAGAAGATTCCCGGAATGAACATAGGCTACAAGAGAGTTAAAATACTCAACACCTACACACTTAAAAAAACACTCTTTGTAGTGAAACACGTAAAAAACCTTTTTTTGGCTTTTAAATGGCTTACGCTGCATAAACCATAACAAATACAAAATATTAATTTACACAGAATTGAATATCTCAATATACTCTAGAAAAACGATCGCCACAGCATGTTTATCTTTTACGGATAACTCACAATAGCCATTTATGTCCTTCATTGATACCAAGAAGAACGTGGGAAGTAGATTCCCGGTCAAGCATGCACTGCCGTACCGTTCATCCGGTTGTGATGGGGTTTTTACAAAATGTTCAGGATTTTCCCGGGAAGGTTATAGGCTACAAGAGAATTTTAATGCTCAAGCCCTTCACCCTTAAAAATCGCCCTTTATAGTGAAAAGTAAAATAATAGTGGCTTTTTGTACGCTTAAATGACTTACGCTGCCTAAACCATAACAAATACACCAATATGTCACACAGAATTGAATATCTCAGAAAACTCTACAAAAAGCCCGCGACAGCATATGTTTATCTTTTAGGATAACTCACAATATCCATTTTTGTCTTTGATTGAAGCAAAGAAGATCGGGATTAAGTAGATACCCGGGCAAGCAGAGCTGCACCACGGATAACTCGAAATAACAAATTTTGTCTTTCAGCTCATTAATGCCAAATATATCGCGATACGTAGATTTCCGGGCAATGCCGGGTAATCAGCACGGGGTATCTGAAAATAATAATGATATAAATTTATAATCATTATTCCTTTTACTTATTCATCTAAACGTAAAAACACATCATTATTTAGGCGTATCAGCGCCCGCCGGGTGTTAGTATTACATACAAATCCTACCTTAGGAATATGTAATAGCGTTAGCCGAACCTATGTAGCTCTTACTGACAAGTGGTATTACAACAAAGCATTAAAGAGAAAATAATGTGAATACCTCATCTAAAAGTGAATAATATCAGCTCTCATACTGTAGTAGTGGATACAGAAATATTCATGTTTCTTAAAATCTCTGTAATTATTATGAAGCGTTTTCATACTGAAATGCAATATTCCTTGTGTTCAACATATTAATATAATAATAATAATTTATTTTGCAAAAATACAGCTTTTTGGTAAGCAAAACAAAGAAATAATTTAATCAAGCACTTTGTATGAAAATCAGATGGACCCAAAACTAATTTATATAGAGGAACGGACATATAACATTCTGCTACAACACAAATTAATTTATCAAGGAGGTCACTGGCACAAATTATCATTCGTAAGTTTCATACAGTTTCTTTTAACTCCAGGAAAATTGGCTAAAATGTAGCCATGTTGTTCTTGTGTGCAACCCGTCAATTCTTAATATACAAATTACCAATCACAACATTTATGTAAAATACCGGCCCTTCTAGCTAAATAAAGAGAGTGCATACATAAAATAATTGATAATGTTAAAAGTAAATGAATAATGAAGTAAAGCATACTCCTACGACCTGTTGTGGCACAAAGTTCCAGTAGTTAGGAGAACAACGGAGATATCATATAAACTTGTGTGTGCTGAATTCTTGAGAATAAGATATTATTTTGACTATTTAACACATGCCCCAAATGGTAGTCAATAACCAATCACATTTTAATGAATTTTGTTTTACAACCAATTACAGTCGTGTTTCACCTCGATATTTATCGATTTCTCTTTATCAGCTCCTGCTTTTGTGATAAAGTAAGTTCCTCATTTTTAATATTCTGAACAGGTCAGATCATTATTTTTCTCCAAGAAATACATTGAATATAGCAAATAATTATCAGATTCCTTGATTTTACTGAATTGTTTGCTAAAATAATAAATTAATACCAATAATGTTGATTATAATATACAGTTTAATGTATTTCATAATTTCTCCACTAGGGTGCATCTTACAACATTGCGATCGTATTTGGCAATAAATAATATCAAGTTGCAGTTGATAAATATAACCTCACATTTCTGAATTGTTTTCGAACATCGCATTTACATTAAATACATACATATTTTAAAATACCGGCAACTATATTTAAATAATGACTTTTGAGTAAACAGCTTAATTTTATTCGTTAAATAGTCCAACAAATGACACACTTGATTTCCAAATCCTCTAGATAAATTGGAAATCACTCGTGGCATTACTTATGAAAAACAAATACCAATAGAACTGTGAAAGTTCAAACTTAAAAATAAGGAGGAGGTACTTAGATATAAACCAACAAGATACTTTCGCCGAATGTACAGTAAAACGCTCACTGTGTTTACAAAGAGACCTAAAACACATCTGGGGAAAAGAATCGTATATACTCAACCTAGGATTTAAGGAGAGATCAGGGCTTGCTTGGTTTAGGCTTGGGGCATGGAAATTTCTAAAAATTAGCGACGATCACGATATGCGAATATGTCCAATGTGCGGGAACTTTGAAGATGAAATACATATATTAGGAAAATGTAATGATTTAGAATATTGGAGAAGTCAGTTATTACCGGAAAGATTTCTAAATTCAAATCGGGAAAGATTGGCATGCTACGAGTTATTGGTAAATCCAGAAAATTGGATAAACCTCGGTAAATTTCTGGACAAACGCGAAAAATGACAACACTCATTCATGTTATATGTTATATGTTATCAAAATGCAATACCATTAATTATTAACAATTATATATAAATTAATTAGTGTATAATGCTATTGTGTTATTATTTAACTGTAATATTATTGTGTATTCTTTATGTAATTGTAATGTTAATGTGTTTAGTGTATAATGCTATTGTGTTATTATTTAATTGTAATATTATTGTGTTTTCTTTATGTAAGTGTAATGTTATTGCTGTTTTTGTTTATTTTTCTTTACACTAGTACCAATTATTACTTTATTGTAACGGACTGTCAACAGCACGTACGGCTTACTGCCCGTGCGACCCATATTTGTAAATAATATTGTAAATATCTTACTTTTTGTCTAATAAAGTCTTACTACTACTACTACATTTAATTTTCTTAAAAATGATTAATATCCTTGCCTTTCTCCTCCCCTGTATGTAATATTAGGTATGAGTCCACCGCTGTGGTCTCGAGGTAGCGCACTGCCTTGTCACGTAGAGGGTCCGAGTTCGAACCTCGGTAGGGACAAGTTACCTGGCTAAGGTTTTTTTTTAGTTTTTCCTCACCTGTAAGACAAATGTGAAGAAACGTAAAGGCCCAATCGGTCATTGAACACCATCTGGTCATCATTATCATCACTACCATATTAAATTAAGTTTATATTAAGCTCTCTCTTGGCGTATTATTACCATGATCATTAGCTTTCATATATCATCGGGACAGCGTGATCCCAATTCCAGGCGCCACAACTTCTGAAATGGGTTAAAAGTATGCCGTGCCAGGAGAGAATACCAGAAATGTCGAAATGACAACCTGGTGGCATTGATTAAAAATATACAGGGTGTAACAGGATCTCACCGACAAAACGATAGGGACGATAGGCCACGCAGAGAGGTTCATTTTTTGTGAAGGAACATATAATCGCAAACACGTCGTTTATGAGTTATGCACAGATGAAGGTGTTCACTCATAAGGGTCGGAAATGAATACAAACAATTGTACATGTATCATTTTATTGAAAAATACATGTTTTTACAACGAGTGTTCAAACAGTGTTTTGATGACGTCAAAAAGAATCCTGCCATGATCGGCCGTGCTGACTGATCGTTGCTACGACGATATCAAACATGCAATGAGGCACAAGGTCGACTGTTTGAACACTTATTGTAAAAACATGTCTTTTTCAATAAAATGATGCGTGTACAATTGTTTGTATTCAATTCCGACCCTTACGGGTGAACACCTTCATCTGCGCATAAATCATAAACGACGTGTTTGCGACTCTATGTTCCTTTACAAAAATGATCCTCTCTGCATGGCCAATCATCCCCATTATTTTGTCGGTGAGGTCCTGTTACACTCTATATATTGGTCATTAAATAATTTATGTCAAAAATTGGATAATATTTTAAATGTTTCTAACATGCCTTTTTTATTATTCATGTATCAGCCTCATGTGCTAGTGGTCAGCGTTTCTGACTACTGTCCATGAGGCCCCGGGTTCGATTTCCGGTCAAACCATAGGAATGTTTCCTTAAATGGAAGTATTCCTGTGGTTACCCATGGTCTGGGATTTAGGTTAAATTTAGGATGTGGCACACCGTTATCATCATTACCCATCATATCATTGGGGCAGCGTAACTCCGCCTTCTAGACGCCCCAACTTCAGAAGTGAGTTACAATGACGCCAGTGCCAGGAGAGAACACCAGAAATGTCGAAATGAAAAACCTGGGACATTAAGTAAAAAAATAGTGTAACGTTTGGGGAAAAAATGTATTTTTTTACTTAAGCCATTTATACCGTGAACTTATAAATAACAAAAAAAGTCACATTAAATAAATAGCAGTAAATAAAATAACAATGTAGAAATGATATTCACAGGTTCACCTCACGTTGCACTTTACAAGCGCACACACTATAAATTACTGTGTGAATATGCACACTTGACACATGAGACTTCAAACTTTGCGGAAATTAAACAGCAAAATTCTTAGAATTAGAAATAACTTTGATTATTGCTTCTCGGCTAGGATCAGGATATAAATCCAGTAGATGATCATCAGTTCAAAGTTCGTACGTGTGACGTTTATGAAATCACATAGCTTTCCATGAAATGCCATCGCCCTTAACAACTATTTTTCCCTGAATGTTAACTAGACACTTTAAGTGCATATAATAAATCTCATAAAATTCAGTTTCCGGAATGAATATAAAACCTCTCTAAGTGAAATGAGCGCCATTTTGTATCAAGTATCATTACCACATCAATAATCATCAAATTAATTCAATGATATGTAATCATGACTTGTTTATTTATTCTTGGTTTCTGTATACAGTGACGTTACATTGACAGGATCTTCACAAGTAAAGTGTCGTGGAATCTTAACTAGCCTGATTATACATGCTGTTAGAACAAGCTTCTGTACTAGGAAAATATTTATTTATAATCTATATAATAATGATTAAAGGGCGAAAATGTGATTTATTCCTTGCGAATTCTGTTATATGGTAAGTTGAATTACCCGCTGTAAAGGGAGAGAACATAAACAATCCAGGGTGGGGAGCTAGTACAACTGCAAGCAAGAAATCGTATATATTAATCAGAAATGTTGTTCTTCTATCCACCACCTCCAGTATTTTTTATTATATCTCCAATAATACCAATAAAATATATTGTTTAAAACCGTTGAGCTGTATGATTTTTTTTCTCTGAAAGGCCTTTCAGAATATATATTCCATCATCAGCAGGTATTACTTCTCTACATTTATTTATGTTCTCGATGCTGGTTTTAGTGTATATTCTGAAAGACCTTCAGACAAGAAAAAAAACTTTTTACAAGTTGAGGACGACGGTACTGACCTAAGAAGGTACATATTTTAACTTTATTTTATCTCCAATAATGCGACCCTATTTCACCATCCGGTATGATATGGTTTTAGTTACAATTAATTATTTACATTAAATTAGAGTATGCTTAATTTCTAGCCTTACATATCAATAATAATGTAATATGGACAAATTAATTAATTAACAAACCAAAACTAATTCGAAGTCTGTTAAAAATAAGATGGACAAAGTAACACAGCTTCCTATAGCAGCACTAACTAACTCACTGGCACCACCGAACCCGTAGGTTCATGGCTTCGCGGACATAAACTCCCCATACATCCCTATCCTGAGCTAATGTTTTCCAATCATTCCCTGTATAATCTACTTCCCTCAAATCATAGTTAATTTTATTCTCCCACCTCATTCTTGGTCTACCAACTGGGCGTTTTCCCTCTGGTTTTCCTACAATAAGCTTCCATGCACGTCTTTCATTTCCCATTCGTGCCACATGTCCTGCCCATCGCAGTATACGAGACTTAAAACTGTTCTCATTATATCTGACTTCCTATAAAGACCATGTAGTTCACTGTTAGTAATCTTCTCCATTCACCTGTCTGTTCATCTCTCTTTGGTCCAAAATTTTTCCTAAGAACTTTATTCTCAAATACTCGTAATCTCCTTTTTTTCCTTAAAGTAAGAGTCCATGCTTCGCATCCATATAAAATAACTAGTAGAATAATAGTTTTATATAAGTATTTTCAATTTAACGTTTTTTTTTGTAAGGAGTTGAGACGTCAAGAGTCTCTATAATGCATAATAGCACGCATTTCCAGAGTTGAGCCTATGTTTAATTTTTTCTGCATCTCATTCCTATTTGCGATTATTTTTCGTAGATATTTGAATTCAGCCACTTCTTCAAAATTTCCCTCATTTGTAATTAGCTGTCCATTTCCATTATATAATATATTTCTATGTGTGATCAATGATCATATATTTAATTTTATTGATATTTACTTCCTGTCCCAATTTCTCGACGTTACTTAATAGTGTGTGCGTGTTGGCCTTTAGTATATCTTCGCTATAACCCAATAATACTACATCATCAGCATAAACTAACAGCTTACTATAAAATAGTTACCTTGTAGGTCCGTCTCCTCAACTTAAGTTGTTTTAAAACTCTGGTGGGCCTTTCGGGACTAGTCCCATCATCAGCAGAATGCATTGGGTCCGTACTTGTTGACCCTTGTTGTAGCATTGACTTGGTTGTTAGTATTTTGTACAGAGGATTGTGTTGACTGGGTGTGTTTTCATTAAGAATCAGGTTTAATAAAAAATGAAAACACACCCAGTCCACACAATCTTCTAAACAAAATACACACAACTAAGTTAATGCTTCAACAAGGATTAACAAGTACGGACCCAATGCTTTCTGCTGATGATGGGACTGGTCCCGAAAGGCCTACAGCGTTTTAAAATAACTTAAGTTGAGGAGACGGACCCACAAGATAACTATTTTGTATATTTAATCGTACATTATATTACAGGTGTCTGCACCTATTTCACATCGTTCCAAATAGTGTTCAAATTTACCTCCAGTATTACTGTTTTATTCTTAGGGCGGGCGCACCCGGGAGACTTTTTCTCGTGGAACCTTTTTTTTCTGTCTATGTTCTTGCTTCGTCCCGCCCCGTAGTCGAGTGGTTAAGACAAAGAAGCCTTAGCGCAGAACTACGGGACTTGCGCTGGTTCGAGTCTCCATGGGGGAAGACATTTTTCTCATGGAATTTCGGCCAGTATGGGATCGGTGCCCACCCAGCATCGTGAGGCATTTGGGTAGCTACAATAAGTAGCGACTCCATGTTGAGAATACCAGCTATAACGGCTGGGGGATCCGACATGCTGACCACATGTCACCCCTATACTGGCCAGATGATCGTCTACCTATGTGATTAACACAGGTGGATGTGAGGCCAGCAGCCGGATGGTCAGCCAAGGGCCTTCTAGGCCAGTCGCGCTTGGAGTTTTTTTATATTCTCGCTTCGGAGTTTCACAGCGCGCACACTATGAGGAACTGTTTCTTGACAGCCGTCAATTAGAATATACTACATGCTCTATACATTATGATTATTATATTACTTCTACATTCACTTCGATTTTATTTTCGTACATTCTTCTGATGAAAAACTATCTTCTTATATCGGAAATTTTCCATAATTCATTTAAAACCAGTTAAACAAGCAAATAAATAATAATAATAATATAACTCACTGGTACTATCAAAGCCATAGGTTCATGGCCGCGAGGACACAAGCTCTCCATACATCCCTATCCTGAGATAATATTTTTCAATAATTCCCTGTATAATCTAGTTCCATCAAATCATAGTTAATGTTATTCTCACACCTCATTATTGGTCTACCAATTGGGCATTTTCCTTCTGGTTTTCCTACAAGAAGCTTAAATGCACCTTTCATTCCCCATTCGTGTCACATGTACTGCCCATCGCAGTCTACGAGACTTAACTGTTCTTATTGAATCTGGCTTCTTATGAAGACCATGTAGTTCATTGTTATGCAGTATTCTCCATTCACCTGTATGTTCATCTCTATTTAGTCCAAAAATTTCCTTAAGAACTTTATTCTCAAATACTCGTAATCTCCTTTCCTCCCTTATAGTAAGAGTCCATGTTTCGCATCCATATAATAACAATACCAATAACAATAATAATAATAATAATTGTTGTTATTGTTATTATTATTAATAATATTATTATTATTATTATATAATTGATTTGAATATGTACAAAGAATGCCAATTATTCGTTTATCAAAACAGCTACTTCATTATAAACATCTAGGCCGAAGAAATGTAGGAAGACCGAAACGACGTTGGAAGGACGACCTGCACCTGCAGCATATAGTGCACCGGAGAGCGGAACGGGCCAACAGGCCCATACCTTGAAGATGATGATGATATTGTTATTATTGTTGTTATTATTATTGTTATTATTGTTGTTATTAATGCTGTTATTACTGTTGTTATTGTTGTTGTTATTACTGTTGTTATTACTGTTGTTATTGTTATGTTTATTATTGTTATTATTGTTAATGTTGTTATTACTGTTGTTATTATTGTTATTGTTTTTATTGTTGTTATTGTTATTATTGTTGTTGAAAAACATTAATGTGAATGTAGTAAGAATTAAAAGATGTAATATTAATTAGAACATGTGTAGGGCTACATGAATATATTGTTTTTTTAGAAAACCGTAAAGTTGTGAACCTGATGTTATAGAAAATTGTCATTATGACCGTGAGTATTTCTTTCTTGAAATCCGTATATTTACTTTACATCCAGTCTGTATAATCTGAAATGAACCATTCATTATCCATCTTTCTTCTAATATAATTACCTTTTTACAACTTGAAATCTTTGAAATAATTTTGACGGTTCTCTTTTGTATTCTAGGTTGGTTAACATCGAGTTTGTTTTATTTTAAGTGACTTAAATTGAAAATACTTCTAAACCGTTTTTATTATACCATTTAAACAAGTAATTGGAAATTAAATAATAAAAATATCGTAAAAAGTCAGACTAGTTATTACTGCTGTAAATTGAATTTTATGTTACGTGATCTACAAATTGGAAAATGAAGCACATTCAATGTAAACAAGACCAATTATCTGTCAAGCTGTGTATCTCATATAAAAAGTGTACAAGTAATCAATTCCAACCACCGATGCAATTGTGGGTCCAATTATCTTCTTATTGCACAGCAATTGAACATATATGAGTTCTTAAATTCCTTTAATTAACAAAGCGAATAGAAAAACTGTAACTTCAAGTTGGGTTAAGTAATTCACTTGGTCTATTCTAGCACAACATTCATGTTAGAACGCACCATAAGTTACAAATTATTTTCATTTTTATAGATTGCCTTCCATTTTATCTTCAGTAACCGGTATACCTGATACTTACATGTTTTTTATGATCTTTAAAAAATATCTGCATTCCTCAAGCATTTTAGCGAGTCCCGAAACGTCCGTTGCCGTGGCGTAGTCGGTAGAGTCCCTACCTTCCACTCTGGCGACCCGGGTTCGATTCCTGGTGGGGTAGGGGATTTTAAATCTCCACCCTAGGTCTGGGTGTGTGTTCTGTCCTTGTGTCTACGTGAGGATAAAATAAAGTTAACAAAACAGGTAAACAAAAAAGGAAAAAAAGGTAAAACAAAAAGGAAAACACTACAAACAAAAAAGTTAAATGTTACATAAAGTGAATTAAGCTATTGAGTTTGTTCTCTTGAAAATATTTTTAAACATAAACATATTCAACTCGTGTCAACTTAGGATCGGGTCGAGGTATGAGATGAGATGAAATCCCTATATTTATAGAGGTCTGTGAACTACAAGGGTGCCTGCCGACCACTCGTGACGCACAGGGGCGGATGAATGAAATGAAACGAAATGGATGGCATGAGTATGGAGATATGGTAGAATGAAATGTGTGAGAGGGGAAAACGGGAGAAACCCCGAGATATTCACCGATTTTATCTAGTATTCCTCCATGACGCGACAGGTCTAGAAAGCTCTTGGCCTGTCAGCCAACTGTTGGCCTCGCATCCACATGTGTTAATCACAGAGATAAATGATAATACAGCAAGTGTAGGGGTGACATATGTCAGCATGTCGTGTCGTCCAGCCGTTGCAGATGGGTTTCTCATTCTGGAGCCACTACTTATTGTAGCTACCCAAATCCCTCACGATGTGTGGACACAGGTTCCATACTTGCCGAAAATACATGAGAATATTTCTTCCCCCATGGAGACCCGAACCAACGCAAGTCCCTTAGCTCTGCGCCAAGGTATATCGACATTTGCCTTAATCACTGGGCTATGGTGCGAGACTATCTTGAATAGATATCCTATTCTTTCCTAGAAAATCGTGACTCCGTCGTTCTAAAAAATTACAAATATAATAAGAAAAGTTAAGTCTCATAGACTGCGATTGCCAGGGCATATAGCACAAATGGGGAATGAAATAGGTATATAGAAGTTTGTTGTAGGAAAACCAGAAGGAAATCTCCCAGATTGTAGGCCAAGAATAAGGTTGGAGAATAAGTCACGGTTTGAGGGAAATAGATTGTACAGGAGGTGATTGGAAAACATTCGCTGGGGATGAGATGTATGGATAGCTTATTTCCGCGCGGCTATAAACCTATGGGTTTGATAGTGCCAGCGAGTTATTCTATCCGGGATGCCCATCATTTAATCTTGTAACAAATTCCAGTTATGAACTAAAATATATCATTTATCGATTGATGCCAACATGATTATTGAAGTTTCCACTAAATCAACTTGCCAAGACGATTATTCGTGTAGGTTGTTAGTTTTAGTTTAATTTAAAATATTTTAGGATGGAATTTAAGTTGGTATTTAGGTAGATTAATATTATTTTCGATAGGCATCGTCCATCTTTATTTATTAATTTATTTATTTAGTTAACGTGTTGGTTATTATGTTCAGTTAGTAATAAGCAGGCAGCACATGGTCCCCGAACGCATTTTTTACGTCACGTGAATGTATAAGCATTTAAAACAAATATAGGACTAGTTATTTTTATTTTAGTTTTTAATTTTAAAACTAAATTATCTTAAATCGTTGACGTAAGGATTATAACGAGTTAGCCATTTTGAAATAAAAATAATAGAATGGAAAACGGATGAACTAGTTAATGCATTTTTCGGCGACTTTTCTTCATAACTGAATGCATTTTTTTCTCCCAAAATTCTTATACTTGAATTTAAATCCGTAATTTTTCTACGGCAATTGTGCCAATTAAGGTCATGCCAAGAATTTATTAGGTTTTAAGTAATATTTTCTGGACCGATTTGTTAGAAACTCAACATGTTTATGTATCGACACTCAAGAATCAGGAAAATACCAAACTTTTGCAGATAAATCCAACAATCCATTAATTTTTAAAGTGTACTTTTGTCTAAATACGACCAGGACTTCCAAACAGGTTAGCTTTAATTTATTTGATTATCTTACAATTTAGAAGTATCCATATAATGAAACTAGAAATTCTATTGTATTAACGATAATCAAATAAAATTTAAATGAAGCAAATTAAAAGCTAATGAAAAATGAGGGAAATTTTGAGGAAGTGGCTGAATTCAAATACCTAGGAACAATAATCACAAAAAGGAATGAGATGCACAAAGAAATTAAACATAGGCTCAATTCTCGAAATGCGTGCTATTATGCATTGCAGAGACTTTTGATGTCCCAACTCCTTTCAAAAAACATTAAACTGAAAATATATAAAACTATTATTCTTACTTACTTACTTACTTACTTACTTACTTACTTACTCACTCACTGGCACTATCGAACCCGTAGGTTCATGGCCGCGCGGACATAATCTAGCAGTTATATTATATGGGTGCAAAACATGGACTCTTACTTTAAGGGAGGAAATGAGATTACGAATTTATGAGAATAAAGTTCTTAGGAAAATCTTTGGACCAAAGAGAGATGGACAGGTGAATGGAGATACTACATAACAATGAACTACATGGTCTTTATAGGAAGCTAGATATAATAAGAACAATTAAGTCTCGAAGACTGCGTTGGGCAGGACATGTTGCGCGTATGGGGAATCAAAGACGTGCATGGAAGCTTCTTGTAGGAAAGCCAGAGGGAAAACGCCCAGTTGGTAGACCAAGATTGAGGTGGGAGAACAACAATAACTATGATTTGAGGGAAGTAGATTATACAGGGAATGATTGGAAGGCATTAGCGCGGACATGAACCTACGGGTTCGATAGTGCCAGTAAGTAAATTAAATATCTCATATTCGGTTAAAAATCTGAATAAATCTAAACCTAATCCTCGTCACAATGCGGACATTTTCAGAACTATTTTTTAATATTTCTGCTACCCACACCTATTGTTTATGCATTTTTTCCAGAATCTGAAATCACGATCATAGAAAACAGATATTATACAAAATGTTATTAGAAATTTAATAATGCACGCGGTCCTTGTACTTGTAGGCTTACATTATGTATTTCCGTCGATTATTGCGACAATTTGCGTAAGTAGATAAATATTTAATAATTGTAAAAAGAATATTAGCATCGTTGAAAACGTTTAAAATAGTACGAAAGGTTAAGTGGAAAATGTACGTAGAGGAACAATATTACAGGAATTTGGTATGGAAAATCATGGGTGGAAGTATTCTAAACTTGAGCCATGGTAGCAATATATATGTATATATAGTCATTAACAATCTTATTTGAACACATTTCGCCCATATCCTGATATTGATAATTTTATGATATAACAACCATTTTTAATATACAATTTAATTGAATAAAAATGGATGTGTGTCATACCATAGGTAAAGAGATAAGTTAAGAGAAATAAGTATTAAAATATATATTTTAATTTTAAATATTATGCATTGAAAATAGAGCTTTAAAGTGATTTTAAGTTAGAGTTGCTAGTTCATTTGAAGCTTGTAATAAGCACGTAATGCACAGCCTGCTTTGTTGATACTGTTCATGTACACTACCACAGTATGATGTCTTGTCTCGGTACCAATCTGCATGTACTGATTACTATTTTCTTCAGGGGAGTCCAAAAAAATAACCTGCTATAATAAAAACCTATTAAAAGTTTATTCTAAATCAATACTCCTAAAATTCATTGTAAAACACCGTTGAGATTAGGAAATTTAACGTTAAAATACTAAAATAGGTATCTGATATAGCAGTCGTCCTCAACTGAATCAACTTCTGTTAAAAAAAACTTCAAGTGGTTAAAACTATGAAAGCCTTTCAAAATAAAGTTTCATCTTCTGTATTCTATTTGCTATCCTTAATAGCTTAAATAATAAGTGATGTAAAAATAAGTAACGACAAAGAATAGAGTAGCCACAAAGCATAAACATATTAAAAAATAATAACACGGAAGTAAGAATAGGTTCAAATTTACAATAATAATAATAGGCAAAAACTTAGTAATAATATAAGCTAAAATTACTACAAATAAGTTGACTAAAGTTTTAATAATATATTGACTTAAAATTCAACAGAATTACAAGATGGGAAACACATTTTTGTGTTTTGTTTAAACTTCTTCAAAGAGAGAAGAAAACCATTGAACCTTTAATGCGGGCAAATTATTCCAATCATCTATGACAATACAAAAGAAAATGTACTTATTGATTGTTAGATGAAGCTAAATTAGGTTCGAACGCATAACTTTCTTCCCTGCATTGACGTTTGCTAAAATGAAATAAAAGGTTGGTGCATTTTCAACTTCAAAAGAGCATGCCTAAATTTTTTGCACTAGTAAACGTACCCAAATAAGTTTTTCCAAGAGCAACAAAGCGTGTACTTGCAATAAAACTCCATGGTGCGACAGGCACCATCCGGCTGCTGGCCTGGCATCCACATGTGTTAATCACAGAGGTAGGCCAGCATTCAGCCTGTATAGGGGTGATGAGGTCAGCATTTCGGATTCCTCAGCCGTTGTATCCAGTTTTCTCAACCTGGAGCCGCTGTTTATTGTAGTTACTCAAATCTGTCACGATGCTGGGTGGGCTTCGGTTCCATATTGGTCGAAATTCCATGGGTAAATTTACATGTACGAATACATCATTAAAAAAATGTTTTCAAATTACGAATTTGTCAAGTTATTGACAAGATTGCACAAATGGGAGTTAATGACCAATCACGTTTCAATGAATTTTGATTTACAACAAATGACAGTCGTGTTTTACCTAGCTCTTTATCGAATTATCTTAACGTGTCCTGCTTTTGTGATAAAGAAAGCTCCTCCTTTTTAAAATTATGAACTGGTCAGAGAATTATTTTACAGTGCCTGACTCTCCAACAAAAACATTGCATATAGCAGATAATGAACAGATTCCTTCGAACAACACATGTGATAATTGTGTTTTTAAATAATGATTTTACTAAGTTGTTTACTGAAAAAAAAATTAATAACCTAACGTTGGTTATAATATACAGTTTGAGGTTTCATTTTTTCTCCACTAGGGTGCATTCTCACAATATTGTGATCCTATTTGGCAATACATGATATGATCAAGTTGCAGTGGGTAATCAAATGAAACATAACCACACATTCCTGATTTGTTTTCGAACATCGCCGTTAACATTAAATCTATAAATATTTTAAAATAAAAATATTTAAACAATGATTTTTGAGCAAGTAGCATAATTTTATTCGTTAAATAGTCATAACAAATGCCACTTCTGATTTCCAAATCCTCTAGATAATTTATCTATGATTTGGAAATCACTAGTGACATTACTTATGATAATAAATTTATTGCTCCAGCCTATGACAAAAATTTTACAATCACAGCTAAATATTTTACTGTATATGAAACATGGTTTTAATTGATTGAGTTTAATTACAGTTGAGATATCAATTCCAATAAGGATGATAAATAATACCGAGTTTCGAGAATGATCTCTCACAAGGAGATCGAAACGTCGAAGAACTCTTGAATAAACAGAACTTTGACTGGGATAAAGAATTGATCATTATCAATTTAATTTTTTGAGATATGTTGGGATGTCAATGCTCCTTGTACAGTATAATAGCTTGCGTTTTCAGATTTGAGTAAATAGATTAATGATTTTGTAAAAAAGGGGAAGAGGAGGAAGGACTGGCAAGTTATTCTAGGAGTTAGAAATTTCATTTACATTGAGAATTTTATTATGCAATTCAATATAACTTGATTTATTTTTTGTTAATTTTATAAGAATTATCTTATAGTAAATATTATTTTAAATAAAATTACCTTTTGGTCTAAATAATTAATTTCGAGGAAAATTGTATTAAAATCAGGGCCAGAAGTTTTATGATGAGTCATTCGCGTGTCCTAACCAGCAACCAGTTAATGGAAAATTATATTACTTTCAAACTCAACAAAGAAAAAGCACGGATCGAGTACAAAGCAATTATTATAATGATAAAACTTAAGAACAAAGACAAATTTAAAAAAAAAATGTTTTTGTTTGTGGAATTACTGAGGTAGCTATTTAAGGCTTGATCATTTGTCTTGTCAGTTCCCAGATAAATTGGAAATGAATTTGCTACGATAATTTAAAATGCCATGTTCAACTCAATCTGATATTATTTTATATATCAAATATGTCCGTCACGTTTGCTTTGGTATCTACTAATGTGTTTATTTTGCAGTTTATGTATAGCTATTAGAAGTTTAAAAAAATTATACGTCTTCCCTCTGAAATCTCTTTACGCTGATCTGTTTTATAAACTTTCACAACTCTTCTTCCACCTGTTTTAAAGTTTCATTTAAAATTACAAATAAAGGGGCTTAACTTTTTATGTCGTTTTCTTTATCCTAGTTTATAGTTTCAATTGTTTGCAATTTTTCAAACGTATAGTCTGTTCCGTAAATTCATTTAACACACAACTGTAAATACGTATGTTACTATAGAGCCTATAGTTCAACTGCAGATCTCAAAATTTAGGAGCTAGCGCCTTTCCATTGCGCTACTTAGGGATTTATGAAGAAACTCCATATTTTTCTCTTTAATCTCCAATTATCTGTAAAAAAATAAACAATTGATTTTTTAATAATGCTGGTTCTCAGAAGTCTGTAACATTATATTAGTCTCTATCTCCTTTTTTTCTTTCTTCTCTGATTTTTTTCTGGTGGACGCGGGGAGGCGCGGGGCAACAGCGGGCGAAGGGCGGAGCGTGGGAGTGGAAAGAGGGAGAGAAAGAAGAGGAGAGAAAGGGAGGGAGCGGGGGGAGAAGGAGCGAGGGAGGAGAAGAAAGAGGGAGGGAGAAGGAGAGAGGGGGGAGAAGGAGAGAGGGGGAGAAGGAGAGGAGGGGAGAAGGAGAGAGGAGGGGAAGAGAGGGGGGGGAGGAGAGAGGGGGGCCGGAGCGAGGGGGAAAGGAAGGAGGGGGCGCCGGAGAGAGGGGGAGCCAGAGCGGGGGGCGCGGAGCGGGGGAGGGCCGGAGAGAGGGGGGAGCGGAGCGCGGGGGGGCGCCGGAGCGAGGGGGAGGCGGGGGCGCGGGGGCGGGGGGAGCGGGGCGGGGGCGCCGGAGGCGGGAGGCGACCGGGCGGCGGGGGGGGCAGAGCGCGGGGCGCGCCGGAGGCGGGGGGCCGGAGCGAGGGGGCGAAGGAGGGGGGGGGTGGCAGGAGGGGGGGGGACGGAGCGTGGGGGGCGAGGAGAGCGGGGGCGGGGGAGCGGGGGGGAGAGGAGAGGGGGGGGAGAGAGAGGGGGGAGAGGAGAGAGGGGGAGAAGGAGCGAGGGGGGAGAAGGAGAGAGGGGAGAAGGAGAGGGGTGGAGAAGGAGCGCGGGGGTAGTCCTTGGGTTGTGTCTCCTTGTCTCTTTTCTCCTTATCTCTTTTTTACCTTATCTCTTTTTTCCTATCTCTTTTTTCTCCTTATCTCTTTCTTTCCCTTTATCTCTGTTCATTATTCTTTCTCCTCTCTTTCGCTTCCTCTCTCCTTCCCTTTATATCTCTTTTTTCTTTCTTTATCATTCTCCTTTTCTCCCTGTACTAGACATTTCCTACTTTATGTTTATAAAAACTTTTTTATTGTATGTTTAGTTTTGAGATTTTATTATAATCCGAATAACGTACATTCGTATTGGAGCGTACGAGTTTATAGTCCCCAAAGTGATCGTTATCTAATTTTTCTTTGTAATATATCAGAACCCATATTATCTAAGTCCAACGATTTTACCACATATTTAACACTTAGCTTTTTAATAAATCGCATGAGACCACGAGTTCGTTACATCAAACATCCCTGAACAATCTATGTAATTTTGTCGGTATAATAATTCTGCTCCCCTCTTGTATTCTGAGCCATGACAACCCAACAAAAAGTGCCTCTGCACTGTACTGAAATAGCCAACCTACTTAAGTATCACACTGTAACTTGTTTGCTAGAAAACGACTTAATGACTGTAAATACATCACATTGAAGTTTCTTTGTCTGGATTTGCGACTGGTCTAGTTTGAGTAGAAAAGGAAAAGATGAATTTGAACGACATTCTTGAATATTTTTTCATTAGCTTTGACTCAATTCGTAACATTGGTGGTTTCAAGCTGACAGGATGGTTGTTGTAAGAGTCACGTGTTTTAGTTCACGTCCCGAGCAATTCTTTATTTAACTAAATCATACATCAATGTTAGTAGAAATCTTCCAAGACTGCAGCAATTACATTGATTAAATGCTATTTATTTTTTCATCATTCCAGTTGAAGAGTTATTGCTACTAGATGACCAATGGCGACAAATAGAGTCTAAGTGGTATTAATTAAGTTAATGATTGATAAATTGTAGCAGTAATTGTTTCCTTTTAAGGTCTGATATATATTTAAAGTTGATTCTTGATATACCAGTATTTACTTCTGTAACAAGTTGAATTTAAAGTAATTATGTAATTAAATTTTACTTGAAGTAAAGCAATGCCTAGTTAAAGCTAAACAAAAAATGCATTTGATAAATGAAAGGGGTAACAATTTAAAAAATGGGAACACTACATCAGCGTACAGATTGAATGTTAACATGAGATGAATTTAAAATAGAAATTTCAACATAAGATTTTATTTTTCTTATTCTTAGTGTATCCTTTCTCCATTTTAGGTACATATTACTTTTACGTGTCGCATGTCACCCGGGCCTGATACTGACACTACCTGTCGGGTGAGTATGTTTAAACTTTGGATTACATACATACTTTTTGACCACACAAGGACATGTACGGCCTCTGAGTGAGGGATAAGCTCATTGCGGAGCCATCTCTGAGACAGAACGAACATTTAAGACAAGACACGGCAAGAATTCACACATTCATAATCATCATCATTGGCGTGGCGGGTCCTTTTAGTTTGACATTAGTCTCCCTCATAACAACCATCCATTCTCTTCGGTCAGTGGCCTTATTTGTCGAATGTGTTATGCCAATCTTCCGCCGTAGGTCCGCCTGCACATCGTGCATCCATTGTAACCTAGGCCTCCCAACTTTTCTCCTTCCATCCAGCTTAGCGTTTGATATCATTCTGGGAAAACGTGTCTCGTTCATTTTGCAAATATGACCCAACTATTCGATACATCTAACTTAAATATCTATAAATATATCGTTATGTTTATTTAGGTCATATATTTCCTGGTTAGTTCTTATTCTCCAGGTACCTTATCCTTAATTGGACTATGTATTTTCCTTAAGATCTTTCTCTCCCAGGTGGCAAGTCTTGTAACATTTCTATCTGGTCCAGGATTCACTGCCATACGCTACAACATGTTTAATAATTATTTTATGTAATCTTATTTACTCACATATTAAATTATAAAATTATATGATAGGATGATTATAGCGGGAAAATTGTGTTCGGGGACTATTTGAACCTCAAACTTTCATGGACTATTATCTTACAAGAGGAGAAAAAATCGAAAAAAAAAAAGTTAGCCAGGTACATTTTTCAAACTGGGTAGCAAACCAGGGCCCATTGTGTACAAGGCAATAATGTTATCCCGAGAACCCCAGCGGTGGACTAATTAATACTTTAATTAAAGCTATGGTCTGCCGCTGAGATCTCGGGGTAACGTCTTTGCCTCATACGCACCAAACCTGAGTTCGCTTCCCGATCGGGAAAAGTTTTCTGGGTGATTGTTTATTTTGGGATTTATCCTCACGTATAAGACACATTTCAGGAAATTTAAGGCCCAAATGGTTCCCCACATAATCATACCATCATTATCATATTCGCCATGTTTAATATGAATGTCTCTGTGAATGGTATGTTTCGTTATAATATTGCGTTGTCTCTGAAGAGGCCCTAGATTGAGCTGATCAATCATTCACTGAAATTCTCCATGTCCGTGTGATCATAAGTAATGCCACGAGTGATTTCCAAATCATCGATAAATTCACGACTCACGAAGTGAGGAGTGAAATTTTCTAGAGAATTTGGAAATCAAGAGTGGCATTTGTTAGGACTATTTAACTATAGTAATTTTAAATTATTTATATATTTAATGTAAGCGCCGATGTTTCGAAACAAATGAGAAACTATTGGTACGCTTAATTTCCTTCCTTTGTCCATCACTGCAACCAGATCATATTATTTATTGCCAAAGGATCGCAATATTGTAAGAATGCACCCTAGTGGTGAAATTTATAACCAACGTTATAAGTTTCTGATGTCCTATAATGTAAATATGTCAATTATATTTTTTTGCAACGTCATTTCCTGGAAAATAATTCGTTTAAGAAAGTGCAAACAGTATTTTCTTTTTTTGTTGTGGTATACTCAATCGTTACAAATGTTCTTATATTATCTATCGCATACGCTTTCTGCTGACATTCATGCACTATACATACAATCTGGTAGCCGTATTTGGTAGAGGGTAAGTCACTGCAAAATAATGCTATGACTTATTCAGAATGTTAAAAAGGAGGCGATTTCTTTATTATGATAGACTTTAGTTGGTAAATTTTAGGTGAAACACGACTGTGATTGGTTGTAAATCAAAAATCGTTGAAATGTGATTGGTCATTGACTCCCATTTGGGGCATGAGTTAAATAGTCAAAATAAATAAATAAATATATATATATATATCTCGCACATCAACTTCATATATTGTCATAGCTAATTAATATATATATCTCCACTGCTGTGGTCACGAGGTAGCGTGCTGCATTGTCAGGCAGCTGGCTTGGGTTCGATTTTCGGTCGGGACAGGCTCCTGGATGAGATTTTTTATCGGGGTTTTTCCTCACTTGTAAGACAACTGTCAGGAAGCTCAGGGCCCCAACAGTCCGCGAAAATAATCCGACCATCATCATCCTTATCATTATCATCATTCCACGGTGTGGAAAGCTGTGATTGCATGGAAGACCTGCTCTCGGGCAGAAATAATATGGAGGGATAACTATATATATATATATATATATATATATATATATATATATAACATGGGTGAAAGAATATCTTAGAAACATCAAAAATGGAGAAGTGGAAAAGTCAGCAGTAGCTGCTCATGCTTGGTCCGAAAAACATTTAATTGAGTCAAAAGCCAATCTAATTAAACAAATAGACAAACAAAAGGAACTCACGGTTTGGGAAAAGATCCACATTCAGACAAACAAAGGAAAACTTATGAACTTCGAAATTCCCCACAAATTTTACCTAATCCAGAGGTTCATCGGTCCACCAACAGAGAGAAGAAGAAGAATTTTTTCCGATCGACATAACATCAGTCGCCAAGATTGTACTGAAGATGAGATCGTTATGGTCTCATCGAAATCGCGATCTACTTAGAAGATTTATATGAGGAGAGGTAAGAAACATTTAATTTCACCATATAATAAATAAATGCCTGTACGGGATTCGAACCCGGATCTCTGAGTCTGTACCTCAGTGTGATATCCATTACACCACCATGCGAATCCAATTCAAACATTTATTTTTCTTATATATGTATTATATTCCCCATTATTACTATATGTCGCGAGAACTCGGTCTTCACTGCCATATATATATATATATATATATATATGTGTAAATGCGTGCACTAAATATTACATGTAAACAATTTTTAAACGCCGTAAAAATAGCCTAATAGTTTAAACATAAAAGTAATAGTGTATCACGATAGAAGAATGACAGTGTTTTATGTAATAGTTAAAATGTTCGTGGGCGAGTCGATAGACGAGGGCTTCTTCTTTTAGTTGTAGGATTTTCATCCTGTTTATTTCCCACATCACTCCTCCGAGGAAGACCTATTGGATGTGCATCACTTTCTCTCCATCTCTTGGCTGGTCTTCCTCTTGCTCTTATCCCATCCATTAGTCTAGCTTCTTTAGCTCTGTTTGCAAGTCTATTTTCTTCCACTCTTTCTGTATGACCTTTTCGATATTTTCGTCTGTCTATAATAAATTTGGTTATATCTTGAATTTGACATTTGTCTCTTATTTCTGTATTAAGTATCCTATCAAATAATGTTTTCCCCTGGATAGTTCTTAAGATCATTTCACACGTGCTTATCATTTTAGTTTTTGTTGTATTAGCCTATCGTTTTGTATATGCGATTTTGCTTTCTGTAGACAAATGTTTGTTGCGCCAGATTAAATCTTTCATATATCCTGATATTTGTGCCGCTTCATCAGCATGTTTCTTTACTTATTTATTATATTTTTTGTGTTTGTTATTAATACTCTTAAAGAATTAAATTCTAATATTTGTTCTATAATTTCTCATTCCACTTCTAATTTAAATCTTACTGGTTATTTTGGTATTGTTGAGCATTTAATCTTAGTCGTATTAATTTCCATATTGTATTTTCTGGCATTTTTACTGAATTGATGTAAAGATCTTTGTAAATTATAGACGAGGGCATAATTCTTAAAAATACATAATAAATAGTCTTCCACCCTTGTATCGAGCTTCATTTTATTTTATGCAATCTTTAATTTCTCGCCTTTAGTTAAATTAACACTGTATAAATAGGACATCAGGGCCGCCATTTAGAACGTCATATCAAATATGTTTTCAGTGATTTATTTGGGTGATTTATTACAATTGTTTAATTATTTCCGACGTCGGAAATGGATAGATTAATACGTTTTAACTGAAATGTTATATTGAGGACATATTATTAGATATAATAATAATAATAATAATAATAATAATAATAATAATAATAATAATAATGCGATATTTTATCTGGCAGAGTTAAGGCCATAAGGCCTTCTCTTCCACTCAACCAGTGAATAGTAAAATTATATAAAAATTACATGCTTATTACTTACTTACTTACTTACTCACTGGCACTATCGAACCCGTAGGTTCATGGCCGCACGGACATAAGCTCTCCACACATCCCTATCCTGAGCTTTAGCTCATTCCCTGTATAATTTACTTTTTCTCAAACCATAGTTAATGTTATTCTCCCACCTCATTCTTGGTCTGCCAACTGGGCGTTTTCCCTCTGGCTTTCCTACAAGAAGCTTTCATGCAAGTCTTTAATTCCCCATACGTGCAACATGTCCTTCCCATCGCAGTCTACGAGACTTGACTGTTCTTATTATATCTGGCTTCCTATAAAGACCATGTAGTTCATTGTTAAGTAGTCTTCTCCATTCACATGTCTGTTCATCTCTCTTTGGTCCAAAAATTTTCCTAAGTACTTTATTCTCAAATACTTGTAATCTCCTTTCCTCTCTTAAAGTAAGAGTCCATGTTTCGCATCCATATATTATAACTGGTAGAATAATAGTTTTATATATTTTCAGTTTAACGTTTTTTGAAAGGAGTTGGGACATCAAGAGTCTATGCAATGCATAATAGCACGCATTTCCAGAATTGAGCCTACGTTTAATTTCTTTGTGCATCTCATTCCTATTTTTGATTATTGTTCCTAGGTATTTGAATTCAGCCGCTTCCTCAAAATTTCCCTCATTTGTCATTAGCTGTCCATTTCCATTATATAATGTATTTCTATGTGTGACCATATTTAGTTTTACTGATATTTACTTCCAGTCCTAATTTCTTAGTGTTACTCAATAGTGTGTGCGTGTTGGCCTTTAGTATCTCCTCGCTATCGGCCAGTAGTACTACATCATCAGCATAAACTAACAGCTTATTAATACCATTCAGTTGTAGGCCTTCCTCATTCTCTAAAGATTTAATGGCATGCTCTAGTACAAAATTAAATAGTAGAGGAGATAGTGCATCTCCTTGCTTCAACCCATTCTGGATTTCAAAAGTGTCTGAAAACTGTTTGCCTACACGCACCCTACTATTTGAGCCATTTAGACACATTCGTATAAGTCTAACTAACTTTTTAGGAATTCCGAACTCCAGCAGGATACTATATAACTTCTCCCTCTTAATTGAATCATATGCTTTTTTGAAGTCTACATATAGTTGATGTACAGTACCATTATATTCCCATTTCTTTTCTAAAATCTGTCTTATACTAAAAATCTGATCTGTTGTAGACCTGTTTCTTCTAATGCACATTGATGATCTCCTAGAATGTCATCAATATAGGGAGTAAGTCTGCTTACTAATATATTTGTTAGAATTTTGTACGAAGTTGAAAGTAATGAGATGCCCCTATAGTTGTTGCAATCAGTTTTATCTCCTTTCTTATAAATTGGTATGATAATTGATTCCTTCCATTCATCTGGAAGATCTTCTTTTTCCCAAATCATAGTAAGCAACCAGCGTATCTTGTCCATCAATTTTTCTCCCCCTGATTTTATCAGTTCTGCTGGGATCTCATCTGAACTGATGCTTTATACATCTTCAATTTTTTAATTGCCATTTCAACCTCTAATGCACTTGGCTCTGCGACTAGCATTTCTGCTGTCTGTAACTTATCCTCCTCAATGTCCTGTTCTGTATGTACATTTAATAAGCTGATTAAAATACTTTTCCATCTATTTAATATACTCTGGAATCTGCAATCATATCCCCATTTTCATTCCGAATTATGTTTGTTCTAGCCTGAAACCCTTTCTTCTCTATACTAATTCCCTGATATAATTCTCTAATGTTCCTATTTTTGCATTCATTTCAAGATCATTAATCTTCTCTCTCAAATATTCCCTCTTCTTACTCTTTAGTAACTTGGTGGTTTCCCGTCTAACACTACCCAATTGCTCTAAATTTACCTCATTTGGCTCGTGTAACCATTTCATTTTTGCTAGCTTTCTTTTCTTTACGATGTCGGCACATTCCTCATCAAACCATTTCTTGTTTTGCCTCTTTTTTAAACAACCAATGCTTTCTGATGCTGACAATTTAATAGTATCTCTTATAGCCTCCCATTCTTTATTTATATCAGTTTCTTCTTCGTTTGCCACATTGTCATCTGAAGTTTCCAGTACTTCAAATCTAGTAGCAATTTTGATTTGGTATTCTTGCCGCATTTCATCATTTTTCAAGTTTTTTAATTCATATTTTACAGAATCATCTTTAGCGTTTGTTCCTCTCATAAATTACATGCTTATTATAATTTTAAATTATTATTAAAATACAGAATGAACAAAACACAATACTAGCTAATACTAACAAATCATGGAATATAATATAATTAAAATAAAATTAAGTAAAGCTTCCTAGATGAATATTAGGTATATAGGCTACAAAATGCTGAATATAGTTGTTACGCAGTTAATATTTTCATTGTGTTGAACTTAAGATATTAGTTAATTTAACACTAGCTGAAATTAATTATATATTTTGGTTATCTCAGTCTACTTATTGTCGGCGCTTCAAATTTAATTTTCTTCATTAGGGAAATTCTGTCAATATCAGAAATTCGAGTACTTTTCTGTGCATAAAAGAGTTTATATTCATATTAATGTGTCGTGAAAGGGTTTTAGGGTAAACAACGCGTGTTTAAAAGTAAAGTATCTGAAATTATTGCCTTGGGAAATGCATATAACGGAATATTCTTAATATCGCTTACATTAAAATGAATTACCACACGTTATATTTTAGTTCTTATGTTAGTGAACATATAGTCCACTTCCACACATTTTTAATAACATAAACACATGAAATAAAACAGTATGAAATAAAAATATCCTTAATACTTTTCAGGGGTTAATAATTGAAACCGAAGTTATTTTATTTTGTTTGTGCTCATTTGATAAATTGCGTGGTGTGTGTGCTATCTCAAGTTGGGGGACCGGCGATCATGTTGCATTCATAAAACTGAGATATTACACACTGTAACTGTTTTACTATCTCGTATCTAAAAAATATATCTTTTGATGTTATGTTTCAGTTTTATGAGTTTATGTAGACATTTAAAATGACTATTATAATAAACCCCTGAAAGTGACATACCTGTACTAAGATAAAATAACTCACAATGATGGACATTATACACGTGAAAAAACAGTTTCGCTTTATCCGAGAGGCCGAGTAAAGCTTTCGATCTCTCTAAAAAATTAAGGCTCAACTGCACTTCTACTAGCGCTTGATTTTTCACTTATATTGTTGTAAACTCTTCTTCTGTATTTACTAACATTATTTGACATTTTAAACTTTTTCAAACAAATTTATAACGTTATTAGACAATTTTCAAGTATTTATTTAAATATGCAAATCACAATATTATGACACTTTTAGACAATATTGTGATGCTAACTGCTATTTTCCCCACAGACTATATTAGTTAGTCTATGAATTTCTATCGCTGTTTTGGATTATCCTAGTTGGATCAGCGTTAGGGAGTGATAAGTAAGTGTACACGCATTTTTAATAAACGTTCGGTAATAGTAATATTATTAATATATTTTTTTAACATAGATTTGGGGATTTATTGCAAATATTGGTCATTTAAATTTCATAGCGACGGATAGTAATCGAGGATGATAATCAGTATATCTTTAAAGAATTAAATTCTAATTCTATAAACTCTGGCGCATGTGCACTGTTGTTATATAGGACTTGGAAAATATTTCACGCTAGTATAAGTTCAGTCTTTCCTAATTTAATACGTAAATGCCCAACTCAGAACTAGGTATACTTTTCACAATTTAACATTGTATATTTATCTGTGTGGTGTGTGTGTGTGTGTGTGTGTGTGTGTGTGTGTATATATCCACCGCTGTGGTCTCGAGGTAGCGTGCTGCCTTGTCACGCAGCGGGCCCGAGTTCGATTCCCGATCGGGACAGGCTCCTTGGTGAGGTTTTTTCGGGGTTTTTCCTCACCTGTAAGGCAAATGTCAGGAAGCTTAGGGCCGAATGGTCCCCGAAAATCATCCGGCCATCATCATCATCCTTTATCGGTGTGGAAAGCAACTGTGGAACTGGTATGATTGCAGTGAAAGACCTGCCCTCGGGCAGAATTACTATGGATATATATATACATACATACAAACATATATACATAGTGTTCTGCAAACAAAGCATTCTCCACTCAGACTTCCTTTTTTGTATCAGCATACATTTATTTTAATATTGTCTACCATCTTTTTCTGCCCCTAACTTACTTCCCGTTGACCATTCCTTCTAGGACATTCGTCAGCAAGCAGTTTCTTCGTAGCCAGTGGCCAATCCAATTTATTTTCCTCTTCATTATGAGTTCTAGCATTGTTCTTCCTTCACCCATTTTGTGTAGCACATTTTTATTTATTTTCTCTGCCCATTTTATACGCTCCATCCTTCTCCATATCCACATCTCAAAAGCTTCAGTCGTTTTTCCTCATTCCGCCGTAATGTCTAAGTCACTGCACCATATAATGCTACATTCCACACAAAGCAGTTCAATAGCTTCCACCGTAATTATTTTCTCGAAGGTCCGCAGACAATTCTTCTCTTGTTAAAAGCTTCTTTTGCTATTGCTATCATCTGCTTTACTCTTTGACAGCAGTTAATTTTACCACGAGCACTGCTCATTCGGATGTCAATACTGCAAAAAACATTTATTTGTGAACAAAAGTATTATTATTCATATTATTTAATTGGCAAAGTACTTCTTTGAAGCCACTCTTCCATGAAACGTGTTCCTTTAAGAAATTATGAACTGTAGAATTACTTACGGTATTTATGATACTGATTCCCAACTCCTTTCAAAAAACGTTAAAATGAAAGTATATAAAACTATCATTCTAACAGTTATATTATATGGGTGCGAAACATGGACTCTTACATTAAGGGAGGAAAGGAGATTACAAGTATTCGAGAATAAAATATTTAGGAACATTTTTGGACCAAAGAGAGATGAACAGACAGGTGAATGGAGAAGACTATACAACAATGAATTACATGGCCTTTATAGGAAGCCAGATATAATAAGATCAGTTAAGTCTCATAGACTGCGATGGGCAGGACATGTTTCACGTATGGGGAATGAAAGACTTGCATGGAAGCTTCTTGTAGGAAAGCCGGAGGGAAAACGCCCAGTTGGTAGACCAAGAATGAGGTGGGAGAATAACATTAACTATGACTTGAGGGAAGTAGATTATACAGGGAATAATTGGAAAGCATTAGCTCAGGATAGGGATGTACGGAGAGCTTATGTCCGTGCGGCCATGAACTTACGGGTTCGATAGTGCCAGTGAGTAAGTAAGTATTTATGATACTGATTTGCCCTTATTATGAAACGAAATAATTTTATACTATGTTGTTTCTTTTCGGATCCATTTAACTATTTTCTGTATTCTGCACAAATATACTGATAACTTTAGGTTGTGCTTCTATTATTTTTCTTTTGGACATTTAAGTTTCGTGTTTTCTGCACAACTATACTAATTATACTGAATGTGTACGTTATGAAGTCTTTATAAGGGAAAGGAGATGACGCTGCTCAGCTCTTACTCGTAGAATAATGCCTAGACTTTTACATATACTTATCATGACTCATATTGCATGGAAATAGACCTATTTTAGTACTTATATTAATGTTAAACATACCATCAAACAAATAAACATATTTTATTCTAATTGGTTTTATCGATTGGGCAACATTTCTTATTTTTAGTAAAATATTTGATTGTGTCCACTGCTGTGGTCTCAAGGTAGCGTGCTGCCATGTCACGCAATGGGCCCGGGTTCGATCCCCTGTCCGGGACAAGTTTCCTGGGTGAGATTTATTTCGGGGTTTTTCCTCACTTGGAAGATACATGTCAGGGAACTTTAAGGCCCAAACGTCCCCGAACACCATCTGCCCATCATTATCATCAGTATAATATTTACTTAATTAGCTTAAGTTTTGGTTGAGGCCTCTCCTTGCGCATCATTATCAGCAACTCTCTTATCATCGGGGAAGCGTAACCCTGCCTTCCAGGTGCCTCATCCTCAGAAATGGGTTACAAGTACGCCATACCAGTAGAGAACACCAGAAATGTCGAAATGACAACCTGGGGCATTTGGAAAAAAAAAATGATTGTATGATAGCTTTTTTTGCCGTCACTATATGTTCAACATTTAAAATGAATCTTAGATTGAATGCACTTTTTAGGAACAAAATTACACCATTCAGGTGATAACACAGTGGAGATTAAAAATAGAATCGCACAAACAAAATAAGCAATAAATTCTTTAAATTCTGTTTGGTTGAGCAAGAATATTACAAAAAATAGAAAATTAAAAATATATCGAACCATGATTCAATGCATTCTAACATATGGTACTGAAGTTTGGCAAATTTCTACCATGGAAATGAAAAGAATTTTAAGTACAGAAATGGATGTTTTAAGAATATCAGCTGGAAAATCTAGAATGGATAGAATACGAAATAAAGAAATAAAGGAAATTGTGGCTGTACAAGAGGAGCCGGACATCATAGACATTATAGAAAAAAAAATAGTGATATAGCCATGTCAAAAGAATGCCAGAGCAAAGATTGCCTAAAATTGTTATAGAATTGATCAATGGAAAGGAGGAAGACCGAATAAAACATGGATAGAAGGAGTAAAAGTGGCTCTGAATATCAGAGGATTGGGGTTTGGTTTCCGGAAGACGGCAGCAGCTGCCATGATATCTGATGATGATGATGATGATGATCAGAATTTTTAGTACATATCAAAAATCCACCGGGCCGGTATGAACTCACAAACTGCTAGCCTGTAACAACCATCTTATTTGCTGTGACACGAATTTAATACCTAATTCTTAATTTTACCAGCTGACTAAGGAAGTTGTACATGGAAAAATTGCTACCTGATGCTCGCATCACGAATAAGCTTAAAGTAGTTTAGTGTAGTCCGGTAGTTGTGATAAGTTCATTAACTCTTGGAGTTAGGGTTAGCATGAAAACAATTAAGATGGCTTCGCATATCCAACATGGCCTGTTATTGAAGTGTTAGTTATCCTGCCGAGAGAATAAAAGGAAATCGCGTCAAGTGCTCATGATTGATATTTCACAGCCAGGATACTAATACAACTTGAAAGTACGAGAAAAAAATAAACCTTGACTGCTTTAAGGTCACACTGTATTTTTTATATATAGGATTTCAGAGTTCATATAATGATTTCATAGACTATGTATATAATTTTTTATTCATCTTTAGCAATATGGTACTTAACAAATCAAAGCAAATTTCTCCATCACTGCTGAACATGATGGGAGATACGTAGGGTAAATATATCAGTATTTAACATTTGAATGTTTTCAAATTGTGTAATATTCTTCTTAAAAGTACAAGTCAGAGATTGCCAAACTTTACTATCTTTCAGAAACAAATTGAAAATAAAATTATTAACAGAAACAACTCACTAATATTACTTTTTAAAAATTAATAATTTGTTTTTTCATTATTTAATAAAAATGGATTTAAGATTTGTTAATATATTTACCTAATGCCTTGTATAATGGACTGGTCGAAGGTGATAAGCCAGACGAAAAAAGTACCTTGGGCGAAAGAGTGACGATCTTTCACCGTAAAAATACAACCGTCAAGAAATGCGGACATGGGTTCATCTGGGGTATTGGAAAGCATTAGCTCAGGATAGGGATGTATGGAGAGCTTATGTCCGAGCGGCCATGAACCTACGGGTTCGATAGTGCCAGTGAGTAAGTAAGTAGGTAAGTAATCCCTTGTATAATAAGCGATAGATTAATTCATTGTAGTTTATTACTTTCTTTGTATTTTTCTTTCTTTTCTTTTTTATGTATAGAAGATTCGAGCTGTTATTCCTTTCTGTATTCATTCTACCATTAATTTAATTTTAATTGTATTTAATTTTATTGTATTATTAGACATTATTTCCATTATTATTCAGTTTGACAGACAATTAATTGTTTAGTATGATATTATTGTAATTTTTTGTATTCATATGTAACATATAAATGGTGAGTGGAAGAGAAGGCCACATGGACTTAACTCCACCAGGCTAAATAAATCTATTCTAAATAAAATTAATAAACGTTTGAACTTTTAACTACGAGAGCTGTTCAATAATGATTAATATTTTTAACCATAATTTAACTTAATACGTAGTTTGGTTTGAATTGACAAGTTTGAATATGATTGGTTAAGAGATCACAAGGTTTTCGAATCACCCAATCAGAAATTATATACCATCTATTTAAGTTCTCGACGAAGAAGGTGGAACAAAAAGTTCACAAGACTGGTGATTAAGTATAAACTTAAAAAGACTTAAAGATGACAGTCTCGTACAAATATTTCAGGAGAAAGGACGTTCCTCAGGGACTCATAACATTGGTTTCCCGATAGAAGGTAGAAACATTGATATTTAAAAAATATAGTTACTCTTAAGAAGGTAGAAATTTGAATATATTGCAAACATATTGCGAGTTTATTGACAAATATAAAATATTTCTAGGAAAGAGTCTGTTACAAATATTCAAGGAGGAAGGACGTTCCTCACGGACTCAAAGTTCGTTAAAATATTTTAACATAACTATTGTAAACATATTAAGAATTTGATATTACTTGAATACAAATAATAATTTCAGTATATTAATGAGAAAAGGTTAGCAATTAATATAACGGATTTAAAGTGATATATTTATATAATAAGCACTGAATAGTTTACAGAAACTTTCACAAGTAAGGGAAAATAATGAATAATTAGTGCAGAAATTTGAATAACAAGTTACAGTGACTAGTTAACTCATGTCATAAATGCTAGTCAATGACCAATCACGTTTCAATGAATCTTGTTTTACAACCAATGACAGTCGTGTTTCACCTCGCTCTTTATCGATATCTCTTTATCAGCTCCTGCTTTTGTGACAAAGAAAGCTCCTCCTTTTTAATGTTCTGAACAGGTTAAAGCATTATTTTTCTCCAATAAATACATTGAATATAGCAAATAATGAAAAGATTCCTTCATTTTACTGAGTTGTTTACTAAAAAATAAATGAATAACCCGAAATGTTGATAATGATATATAGTTTGATGTGTTTCATTATTTCTCCACTTGGGTGCACTCTTACAATATTGCGATCTTATTTGGCAATAAATAATATAATCAAGGTGCAGTGAATGAACATAACCTCACATTTCTGATTTGTTTTCAAACATCGCCGTTTACATTAAATATATAAATATTTGAAAATAACTATAGTTAAACATTGATTTGTGAGTATACATCTTAATTTTATTCGTTAAATAGTCCTAACAAATGCCACTCTTGATTTCCAAATTCTCTAAATAAATTCACTCCTCACTTCGTGAGTCGTGAATTTATCGATAATTTGGATATCACTCTTTGCATTACTTATGATAAAGTTAATGTGCACTAAAGTGAATAAAACCAGAAGTGGACTTTACAGTGCTAACAAAAGTGTTAATTATTACGCAACGTAAGTACTTCTATGGTCTCCCTGAGAAAGATCAATGCTGTCTACCCATAGCTAGCAAACCAAAACACACAGTTTAAAATAATCTAGCTAGCTGATAACATCAAATTGAACCTTATCTAAAATTCAGCTTTTGGCACCTACAACGAGGGACTTCTTCATTGCTCACACCAGTAACAGCTTTAGAAAAAAGACCAAGATAATAGTTTTAAAAAATTGAAGTCATTTCTTCAAAGGGATTTAAAAAAGAAGAAAAGAACATGAAGAACCTCTTGATCATGATGGAGATAAGGAAAGTGAGGACAGTTTCAACTGCAAAATTCCTGAAAAAATATGTTTAATATAAGATTTATTGCTAAGCATGTTAATAGTAAGTCAGATATTTAAAATACATAATGTCATTTTGTTCTATAAATTGTATGTATATACTGCATATAAAAACAGGCGATGGAGAGGACTACATAACAGTGAGCTACGTGATCTTTATAGGAAACCAGACATAAGAACAGTTAAGTCTCGTAGACTGCGATGGGCAGGACATGTTACACGAATGGGGAATGAAAGAGGGGTATGGAAGCTTGGAAGCTTCTTGTAGGAAAATCAGAGGGAAAACGTCCAGTTGGTAGACCAAGAATATGGGGGAGAATAACATTAACCATGATTTGAGGGAAGTAGGTTATTCAGGGAATGATTGGAAAACATTAGTTTAGAATAAGGATGTATGAAGAGCTTACATCCGCGCGGCCATGAATCTACGGGTTCGATAGTACCAGTGAGTTAGGTGTATATATATATAGGCCCTATATATGTCCATCGCTGTGGACTCGAGGTAACGTGCTGCCTTGTCACGCAGCGGGCGCGGATTCGATTCCTGGTCGGAACAAGCTTCATGGATGAAGATTTTTCGGGCTTTTTCCTTGCCTGTGAGACAAATGTCAGGAAGCCTTGAGGCCCAAACGGTCTCGAACATCATCTGGCCTGAAAGACCTGCCCTAGAATAGAACGCTATAGAATAGTGTATGTGTATATATATATATATATATATATATATGACATAAAAAGAAAAATGAATGCTTGAGTCGTGATTTGAACCCAAGTCTCTAAACTCTGTACGTTTAGCGCTATAACAACCTGAGCTACCCAAGTATTCCAATTCAAACATACATTTTTCTTATATATGTTGTATTCTCAATTCACGCAAGAGGTAGCGGAAATTTGTTCAGACTGACTTCTAGTGGCTCACATGACAGTTAAGCAAATTTTTAAAGATAAGATTTACTTTATAGCTGTAACGCTTGTATATTTAGATGTTATATATGTAGTATTATATATATAAAGACCTCTTTAAGTATCCCATATTGTTTAACAGCACATAAAATGACTTCACGCCTGAAATAAGTAGTCTCTGGTCGAAATTTTCTTGTCTTATCACGCCTAGATGTGAATTCCGACAATCATGACCTGTGTTGTAATGATATAAGTACTAAATAACGTTAAACCCGGTACCAGGTAAATCCTCTTATCGCCAATGATACAACTTCATTAACAAATTCTCTTTTACTGTTGATATTTAAAAATATATGTAAAACAGTTGAAGAATGCTGTACCTCAAGCTTATATTTCATATTTTGAACCCCCTCAAATTACGGCAAAAATTTCTTCTTAAATGCTTACAAAAATATCTATTATACAATTTGATTTTTCTTTTAAATTTTAAATATTTTTCTATTTAAAAAATCTGAGTTATAAAGAAGTTATATAGCCTATATGTATTCTTTGTTGGAACTGATATATTTACCTTAAGTACATTTGTTTTGGTGCACTTTGCATCCGGCTACCTGTGAAGAGAGATTTGTCAGAGATTGATTGGCTGTCATCATTCAGACGTTTTGATGGATGGTCAGAATTAATACATTTCGCTTTCCCACGTGCTGGTTGGTGGGATATATGCTGGAAAGCATGCTCCAAGTGTCATGTAATAATAATAATAATAATAATAATAATAATAATAATAATAATAATAATAATAATAAAAAGTAGATGCCAAAAAATGGAAACAGCATTTCGGCTTACTCACAACACCTACAATAAAAAATGCATATCTTTACATACAAAATTACGACACTATAACACTGTAATTAAACCAGAGTGCCCCTATGGAGCAAAAACATTAATTTCGAACAGAAAAAAAGATATAGAAAATATAGTGAAAAAAGAATGCAAAATTATAAGAAAAGTGTTAGGTCCACAAGTTATAGGTGAAGCATTTAGACTCGGAAGTAAAAAGGAAATAAAAATATATACAGACATTCATAGTGATATTAGAAAACGAAGGTAACATTTTATGGTCATATTAAACGAATGAACTCAAATAGACTTACAAAACAGATAATGGAATTCTACGAAAACAGAAGTAAAGCTCCAGTGGATACTATGAAGTGGATTGATGAAGTCAAAAATGACTTAAAATTGGCAGGAATTACTAAAGAAGATATCCCAAACAGAGATATATTTAGAATTAAGGTGAATAAGCGGCAAGTTGACCAAAAGGACAAACCGAAGAAAAAAACTGGAACAACTTGGACAGATGATAGAAAACAAGCTCATAGCAAAAGAATGAAAGAAATTTGCACTCAAAGGAAACGCCTCTAAGTACTTTGCGTAGTCCTACATGGGCTCATCCGCAATCAAAAAAATTAATAAATACAAAAGCGCTAT